>JBBPMS010000062.1:49872-80112 GCA_038090435.1 Phylloporus scabripes | reverse complement strand
GCCCACGGCCTCACACGCGCAATCGCCTCGGCGACATTCAAAGGCGTCAGACCACCCGCAAGAATGATCGGCATATGTCTGTGTCGAGGCGTGTTGACGTCGGAAGAGTTCTGCCCATCCTCCTCCTCCTCCTCCTCCTCCTCCTCCTCCTCAATCTCGGACGAACTCACGTGTTTCGACAGCCGAGACGATGAGCGGTCAACCTCTTCCTTTCGATCTTCTTCCAACTCAATCTCACCCTCGTCTTCTTCTGATTCAGAGTCCGTCGTGTCTTCGTCCTCGACAATACGGTCGAGAACATGTAGGATACTCTGCCATCTTGATGCTGGTCCACGAATGACGGCCTCTAGGTCATCATGGGACGGCGAAGGTTGTTTGTCTGTGTTTCGCCGTTTCAATGGAGCGGGCAACTCATTGTTGTGCTTATTTCGTCCCTCCGACATGTCATCAGAGCTTTCTGAGCTGCTCCCTTCATCTCTGTTTTCCACTGTTACTTCAGATAAATTGGATTTGCTTGGAACATTCGGAGTTCGGGAACCAGATGCATTGAGTTGTTGCAGAGCTTCTTGCGGTTGAACCTCATGCGGCGGCGCAGCATTCGACCGAGATTCAGACACGACTAACATAGGCTTAGCGTCGGCTTCGAAACAGAGAATAAACGAAAGGATAACCTTCTTTATCACCCAAGAGACCCTCCAGTTCCTTGATCAAGGATTGCTGGTCACCTGCATTCAATTTCTTGACCTCTTCCAGTCGTTCTTGAATAGCGACTGCTCCCTTCAGTACAGTGGGACAAAGATAGCGTATATGAAATGGCTCTCCTAGGCAGATAGGACATAGTGGACCATTGGGGTCTCGAGGCTGTGATGGCATTTCATTAGCCGCAACAGCATGTTCATGTCCTGGTTCCATAGATACGTTTAGCGTTTCACTAGAAGAGGAGTTGGCAACTGTAGAACTCGAAAGGGCTGTACTAGAAGACGCGGAAGACTGTTTGGTGTCTCTCTTTACGGATTTTCGTTTTGCAGGAGGGGGAGGTGACACAGTCTCACTTCCTTTAGGTAGGCAACCGGACAAAATTGCTGCCGTTACTTCTGATTGTACATTCATGCTTGCACTCGTCCGGGGAATAGCTATACTAACCTTATAAGTTCCCAATGCTGCCAAGACGAGAATTGCTCACCGGCACACGCGCCCATCTTCTTCTCACCCTGACGAGCTTTTCGACGTTATTAAAATCGCGATCCAACAGACTGAGGCTTACTCTTCGACACACCATCCTCTTCACCTGACCTTATGCGTCTTTCTGACGCTGGATCATATTAGGATACAACCCGGTCCTCTAACTCCAAACTCACGTGGTTGAACAGATGTGTCGTTTATTGGATTGGGCTCGCTAACGGGTTGGTCCATACCTACATTATCCGGAAATGCAAACTTATGAATCACGAGACTATGGCAAAGGTCGGTCATTACCATCTGGATCGGGAGCTGTCGAATGCTATATCAGAAACATGAGAACCAATCCGATAAGCTAAAACGTACGCGCAGAGGACTTTTTGGGGAGAGAACCATCATCCTTTTTCCGTTTCCTTGATTTCTTCGCCGACAGCTCAGAAGGCTCGCCACCTTTTGACACACTCACCGCCGCCTAGAGAGCAATCAAATTTAGACGTGCGCGCCCATTTAAAACGAAAGCCCCACCTCAGCTCCACGATCCGACGCCACGGGTTTCTTCACTTTAGGTTTTTTCGTGGTTGATGCCTTGGTGAAAGGACTCTCAACATCCTCAGTGGGCTGGGCATCCTTGGCCTTGGCGGTGGCTTTCTTTTGTTTCTTCTTCGGGGGCTCCTCAGCATGTGTCGACTTCGTTGCAGCAGGGGTTTCTGCAGCCTTTGCAGACGGAGCGGGAGTAGCAGTGACAAGCTTGGACTGTGCGCGCCGCTCTGCAGGCTTATCGGGAGTGGCTACAGAGTTGTCACCAAATGACACTTTGCGCTTGCGTGCAGAGGGCTCTGGTATCTTCTTTGTCGCAGTGGAGGGTTCAGCGACGCTGACAGCCTCAGGACGCGCACTGGCTTGGTCAAGGGATTCCTTAGAAGACGACGGGCGCAAGGTAACTGGTGGCGCCGCCGCTGATAGCCGCTCCCGAGGTTGCTGCGATGATACCTGTTTAGCGACGTCACCGAGGTAAAGTTGGTTGACTCACAAGAGCGACAGGGGGCGGCACAGAAGCACCCTGAGACCTGCCCACAGTAACCTGAATGTCCACAGAAACAGAGGATTTCACAAGGACGCGAAACGCCTGGAAATCATCGTCTGTCGGCGGGAACACCGTCTAAGCTAGCTCCTAGCCCAGGTCAAGAGGTTTTACTCTTACCATCATCGAGATCAAGCAGGGCGTCTGAGCCCATTTGCTTTAGCGACACGTCAATTTCGGGTTCCAGACCGAGTTTGCGTCGGACAACATCCTTGACTTGGTCGAGGGAACGCTCTACATGTATGGCACTTGGATACTTTTCGATTGCGGGCAGAGGAAATATTACCTTTGAACAATCTAGCGAATGTTCTGTTTTGGGCATGATAAACAATTCTGACGGGGTCCTTGGGTGAACGCTCGGGTGGTTGATCGCTCTCGGCCATGGTGAACTTGCGAGGAGAATGAAGACAACTAGGCCCGCACAACAGGCCGATTATGTAATAAACATGCCTTCGAGGCGCTTCGCTACTGGTACATGCAAGAGTCAACGCCCAGGACGATAACAATTATGGTCAATCTAAGATCATAGGAAGACCAAGTTGAATGACCTTGGAATATCGCGATGGCGTCGCCTTCCGCAGCCACCGTGCATGCCTTGATCCGAGGTCATAAACACCCCTCATCCGCGCCCATCGTTCCACGCTCGAGTGGGCTTACGACATCGAAACTATCGTTATCACCCAACTCAGCGGTGATTCCTTTCAACCAAAGCTCGATCTTGGCACCACCGCGCGGTGTCTGCATCCTTGTGTCCATCTGCCAACTAGTTCCAGTCGAATGTCATCCCATGTCGCTCGAGCGAACGGGCTCTCGGCGATCCTGACCCCAAGAATGACAAGATCCGAGCAAAATCTTCTGTCAGTTTGGGATCTCCAGCCGTTTTGATATTCGTTGCTGCGGGACAGGGACCATGTTTGGGACGCGAATGTCGGCCTGCAGAACCGTCCATCTTCCTCCTGATCCAGCTTGCGTTCAGACCGATTCATCTCTCCATTGGACCGCTCGTTTGAATCGACCGGCGTCTTCTCGGCGCTGCCCCCTTCTCAAGGTCGATCCAGTCGTCTTTCAAAGCATCTACTTCCTTGACGCGCTTTGCCCAAGTTGCTCGCCGCCAATCGATGATGCTTGAAGAGACGGATATGCCTTGAAAAATGTGCGGCAAAGATCATATCCATATGATGCCAGTGCGGCTTTTACGTGGAGAGCCCATCGATCGTCCACCTGTTGCAGAAGGAGAAATGGGGCTAGGTAGCACCGAGATACTGGATCCCACATGAGCTACACATTGATTATCCATCATCAAATTGATCATCCCGGATCACGGAGATGAATGGATCCCACCATCATCACACACAACATCAATATCTGACAGAGGATCAAACCAGGTGATACACATGCAACCCCCTATCCTACGAAGACAACAACATAAACATCTTTGGCAATGCTCTATAACCAGTTCAAGTCCACAATCCTTTATATGTAACACGAGAAAAAAAGGGAGGGAAAACCAAGCGTCGAAACCGTCACTGAAGCTTCAGTACGTCGCCGTCGTTTACAGCTCCTAGACATGTTTGTGAGCAACACCAAATTAGGCGTAATAGAACAAAACGTACGATCATGTTGAGGTTTCCAGACAAGAGACCTATACTCGGATCAGCAACCACGAAATTCGGATAATATAGGTGCGCGCACGGTTCTCCAAAATGCAACCGTCAGGGATATCGATCCGCTGTCCTTCATTGGCAACGACAATCACAGTCCCCCTCAACGTGACATTACGTCCAAAGTAGACGTCCCCAGTGACTGTGAGATGGTCCAGCTCGATAATCTTGGGAATCTTCTTGAACCGCTTCTGGAACTGCTGGATCTTCTTAAAGTGGTCGCCCAGCTTGATCACAGGTGTCGTCTCAAACATCCGGCTTTCATTGAGCACGAGCCGGCCGTGTTGCAACGAGTAAATGTCGCTCTTGATTAGGAGCAGATCCGAGCAGGACTTGACCGGAAGGAAGCGGGAACGGGGCACGTTGACACCATGGCCGTTCTTGAAGTGCTTGATGGCAGCACCAGCGGCAGTCTCGAGCTACCCTCTGAGTCAGCCGTGAGCCCGACCTGTCAGGTAACGATTACATACTTGGATGACAGCCTGACCATCATCGTTGGTCTTGGGGTTGATGATGATCTCGAGTTCCATACCCTCAGTTACCATGATTCTCTTCAGCGCTGCAATACAATCAGCTCATGCTAAAAAAAAGGGCTCTGAATACTCACCCTTGAGGTTGATCCAAAGGTTGTTGGTGTTGAAGATTTTGAACTTGCGCACCGACTTGAAGTCCTCGACGTGTTCCGAGGGGACCTGAGCAATTTCAAGAAGACGAACATGGCCCTCATAGTCGATAAGCGTTCCACCCTTGATGTCGGCCTTAGTCTTGTCAGTGACTTCCATCAAGAACTCGGCATTGCTGTCGATCATGTGCTGCAAAATCTTCTCATCGACACTATGAGGGACGGCTGAGCACGGGAGAGATAACGAACATTGATAAGACGTACACGGCACCCAAGTTGTCAGAGTTGGACACGAAGAGATATTCCTTGCCCTCGGCGATAAGCTGGTCCAGCACGCCGGAGTGATAGAGTGCATTGTACACATCACCGTGACCGGGAGGGTACCAGTGCTTCTTGTCATCATCTGCACGTTTGGGACACGGTAAAAGGGTCTCCTTAAAGATCCGCGGGTACCGCGACTGGTTGAATGTCGTAATGCGAACTTGCTGGTTTGCATACTTTTTGATGATACGCAGAGTGTCCTCATGGGTGTTGAACGACGTCATAAGGATAAGAGGGACATCGACACGGTTAGTGGTGTTGAGATGTTCAATCTGACGAACGGTCAGGTCGAGGAAGGTCATGTCATCCTTGACCTCGAGAGCACTCTTTGCACCAGTCATGCCTGCAAGGGTGTGAACACGAGGGCCAAGAGATTGAAGGACAACCGACCCATGGAGGTACCGAGACCACCATTGACCTTGAGGACAGCGAGCTTGTTGAGATTTGACAGGTCTTGGGGAGCGACCAAGGTATCATACGGGACGATCTGATCCTCTGCAGGCGATTTGATACGATCCCAATCACTAGAGTGATGTTGATGAAAATTTAGAGCCGTAAAGCGAAAAAGGAAATGCGCACAGATCAACACTCTTTGCACGCTCCGAGAGGTAGCGGGTGAAGAGGTAGAAAAAAGCCTGCATCTCGGTGTCGAAGGCCTGCGATAGAGAGATCAGAGGGTGGGTGGTGTGGCGGGAAAGTGGACAGACCTTCTTGGTAGCAGGGTCTTCGACGGTGCCGACGAGACGGCTGATCTCGTTGCGCATGGCCTTGGCTGCGACGCCAGTAGTGGCAGTCTTGAAGTCGATGTGACTGCCACCGCGAACGCGAGGGTTGAAGGAATCGGCGCGTGGAGCGAGGGTCGCCATTGTGCTGGGGAGGGGGTGAGTGAGAGACGGGGATGGGGGAGCATACATACGGAGACTTTGGGATATGAGTGGGCTGAGTGGTGATAGTAGAGAGGATTTGGGGGGCAGAGAGGGAAGGATTGAGGGTGGATTTTGGTCTGTGGTGACGCTTAAGGAACTCTAAGCTGAGATCGATATGCGTCGCGGACAAGTCCGAGCTGAGTCCCTGTGCTTCCTCCGGGATAACGAGGTCGCGGACGGATCTGGGGTGAGATTCGGAGCACCCGTCGACGTTGGTTACGGAGTACCGAGCGAGGGGGGAGAGGGGATGGGCCGGGAAGGGGCGTTTGAGGTTGGGGGGCGGGTAGCTAGGCCGACGAGGAGGGCCACACGACGAACGTGCGTGCATATAATGAGGACCCGCTGACCGGAGACCCCAGTGGGGCTGGCCTTGTGAGCCGAAAGGTGGTGGTTGTTTGCCTTTAAAACGTTTGCCCTCTGCTTTCACGCCGCCTCGTTTTTATTGGGTCCTTCTCATCTCCCGAACTCATCCGAGCCTAGTCCCGTTAGAGGGCCACTCCTGTCGATCTCGTCCTCGTTTGCAGTACACGCACCTCACTCACCCAGTCAGGACGCTTCTCAACTTTGAGGAATGTTCATTAACAATCACAATCAACATGACCCCGTGCCGTCATTTCCTCATGTGAGTGCACTCGATCCGCGTGGCCCGCACAGCTGCAAATTGGGCATGTGCCAGAAAGTCAACAGGTGTCTCACGACGCCCATGCCACCCCGCATTCCCTCCCGCGTTCCTGCATACTCCTGCCAGGGACGAGTGAGTCTTTTGTGCAGCTCGACCAAGGAGTATGGCATTCGTGCGATCAACCCAACAACAACGGCGGAATCTCACGTCATAATTTGACCCCCTGGCAGGATCACTCAGCACCCGCAGGACACGAGAAAACCGCATTTTCCCGGCCCTGGATCTTGTCAGGTCGATCGTGGCTGCCGGGATAGCAACCCGCGATCACTGACAGATATGACGTACTGTTCGTAGAGCATGATTCTATTAGCAGACCATACATGAGAGCAAACCTGATACCAGATAAGTATTAGCTATGGGGTTGAGGCTTAAAAAACGCCTGGCATGCTGCACCCCCCCATGTTACCACTGCATGACCCACCATGATGTCGCCAAAAAGACAAGAATCGGTGGCCATGCTACCGCTACCACGTCCTGCAGCCATCCAACTATCACCCCCACATCGTGCTGACGCATTCGATGGTCCCTCGAAAGCCAGTTTCCAAATGGGTTTGCGAGCATGACACGTCGCCGCCGGCCACCAAAGGTAAATGACCAATTCCAGCGTGACGAATAAGAGCGGCCGCGCGGGCTGTGGTGTTCTCGTGATCTATTCGCGGGTGGTGGCAAAAAGGAATTGGCATCAGCCGTGTGGATCGAGTTGCCCCGGGACATGTCGCGTAACGCTTCGGGAGTGCCTTGGCGGTCGTGTTTCCTATACCATGTCTGGTACGCGGTACTTCTGCGTATGCGAATGACGTTGAACACCAGAAGCACAAGTAGGGTGAGAATTACGATTGGAATATATATATAAAGGTATATCCCCAGTTGGTCTGGCATCAAGCAAGGGGCATGCATAGGAGGCGTGACTGGTATTTGCGTGATTTGATCGGGAGAGGGAACAGTTGACATTAGTGAGAGAAGTTGAAAACCTGGGCGACGGATTCCCATTGCCATTGAAATGGACTTGACAGTGATTTCTTGGACCTTCTCATTCGTCCAAGGGACGGTATGTTCATATTCGCAATAGTCATGATCATCACCGCTGTCGTACAATCAGGCTGGAGTTTGTGTATGAGCAATCGACAAACCTCATAATCAGAGAAGGTTTGAGAGACTGGAGTAAGAACTCTGTTGCTCCATCGAAAACCATATTTTGGTAACCGAACCCGTAGCCTTGCTGTATTGTCCCCTTTTCGCGCAAAGGACCACAGGACGCATCCGAGGGACGAAAGAGGGGTATATGCGTGAATAAAATGACGGGACCGAGAGAGTCAACCGACGCAGTCTGTTTGATAAACTCCACAGGGCCATGTGAAATGGCTGGCCAACTGTCGTAGGTGTGTCCGCGATCAGTACGCAACAAGTCTTCTTCAACGAGGGCTGGAGCATCAATGAAGACGAGGGTATGGTTACCAATAGTGCGCCGGTAGTTGCGGGGGCCAAAGTGCGAGATGTAGCGGGTGTCGGCCGAGAGAGAGAACTGGGGCAAGTTACCTAGACTGAGGAGAGGCGTGAGATGGCGCATATACCGTACATAGAAGATGAGCAAACCCTATGTCGTGATTACCAGGTATGTAATAAACCGCGGGTGGTGAGTCACCCATGTCGAAAATAGTCTTATATCGGGTGAAATAGGCATCGTACCTGGGAAGAACAAGTCTTCAAGGTGCGTGTATGCGCATTATTCATGGACGTACTCTCGGTTTGACATGGATAAACGACCATTATCCATCATGTCACCTGGGAAGCATTTGATTGGCGCAATTGGCAAATGGGTATAGGGTCGCACCTAGTACTACGACGGCATGTGGGCGCAGACGAGGGAAAGCGATATGCCAGCTTTTCCGAAGATGGAGGTCAACGAAGAGTTGGCTAAGCGCGGAGAGAAGTGGACCACGACCAGGATAAGAATTGCGGTCGATGAGTTGGGGATCCGCCACGACGAGTACGCGTACGATGCGCGCATTGGGGAGGTGCTGGTCGCGAGTTGGTCGGAGACGGATTTGGGAAAGAAAAAGACCGACCTGGAGTGTATCTGGCCAGTGGCAGTTCTTCACGGCCGAGCGGAATGTGCCCAGTTCGAGCCATACAACTGCAATAATCCAGACGGCGCGCAGGCTGTTTCTGAGCGCACGCTGTTGTAGCATCCCTCGTCGGCGCAAAAGCGTGGCTGCGGAGAGAGGCAGTCGCGTGACTAAACCAACGTTCTAGTAAATTCACGCTCGCCCCATTCCAACATCTCCGAGTATGTAAAATACATTCTTTTTTCTGCATATAAATTCCAGCATGATCCCGCCCTCTCTCCTCCTGCCATCATCCGCATGAACGTCTCGCCCAGCACAGACGATCACGCCCCTCTCCTTTCCTCCCCCACTGACAATAACAGGAATGACCCCAAAAAACCCACACCGTTGCCCATCCTCCAGATATGCGTCGTCCTGCTTTCATGTCTGATCGAACCCATTGCATCACAATGCATATATCCTTTCATTAACGAGGTATGTTCCCTTCCGTTCTCTTCTCTTCTTTCTCACTCTATCTTCTACCAGCTTGTTCGCGAGATCGGCATCACAGGCGGCGATGAAACAAAAGTCGGTCAGTGCGCCGATGCTCGTTCTTGTTCTCACCGCTGAAAATTTGCGCTTGCTCAGGTTACTATGCGGGGCTAATTGTATGTAATTACTCTTCTCCCCCTGGTTGCGCTTTGATCCCCGATGTCAGGAGTCCCTGTTTTTCGTCACCCAGGCGTTGACTGTCCTCCAATGGAGCCGGGCGTCCGATTATATTGGTCGCAAGCCCGTGCTTCTATTAGGTGTATTCGGTCTCTCTTTGTCAATGTTCTCTTTTGGTCTATCACGTACCTTTACCGGATTGGTGTTAAGGTCCGTCTTTTCTACTCGTTTCCCCTTTCGATCTCATACCTTGTTTCATATCTTCAGCCGATGTATCACAGGGGCTCTAAACGGCAATATCGGAGTCATGAAAAGCATGCTAGCTGAACTCACTGACCCATCCAATATGGCCCAAGGCTTTGGTCTGATGCCCATTGCCTGGTCAGTCGGTATGACCATCGGGTGAGGACCTTGACTCTTTGGCCACTGCCTCCGTATTCAACCTCTTACAGTCCGGTCATTGGCGGCACATTGGCACGTCCCCAAGACAACTTTCCTCGTCTCTTTGCTTCCTCATTCTGGGCAGACTATCCATATTTCTTGCCATGTGGCGTCACTGCAGGCTTTTCTTTGCTGACGTTTGTAACTATCCTAGCTTTTCTCAAAGAAGTGCGTCTGCATAACTCTTTGATGTCGTGGCGTAGTACTAACAGCAATTAAGACTCTGCCGCGTCGTGTCACGCCAGAGAAACTTGATCCTTGCACCGATAGGGAGGCTGCCAACCACCAAGTTAGCTATGGCACCATTGGAGAACAACAGCCAGCCCCTTCGCCTCCGTCGGACACACCGATGCCTCTTTCCAAGCTTCTCAATGCTCGCAGGGCGTTGCGTATAGCTAACTATGGAGTGCTCTCCCTCTTTGAAGTGGCGTTCTATTCACTCCAGCCACTCTTCTACTCCACTGCCATAGAGTATGGAGGCTTAGGATTCTCGCCCATGCGGATTGGTCTGTTGATGGCTTGCTTTGGCATTTTTAATGGTCTTGTCCAGGCGATCTTTTTTGCTCCGCTTGTAGAGAGATTGGGACCCAAAACGTTATTTCGCATTGGCCACACGAGTTTCATTCCGCTCTTCATTTTCTTCCCAGTCATTCACTGGATCGCGCAACAATGGGGCATTAACTGGCTGGTCTGGGTTGCGCTTGTTTCTCAATTCGCGCTGGCAATTGGCGTGGACATGTCCTTTGGTTTGTCACCTGCCAATGTCGATGCATGGACGCTGATATATTATCACAGGCTGTGTTTTGATGTACATCACGGCTTCTGCCCCCAACCGGCGATCCCTTGGCTCTCTCAATGGTGTCTCGCAGACCACTGCATCCATCGTTCGTGCGATTGGTCCTGCGGCTGCAACGTCATTATTTGCGTATTCGATGCATAATAATCTTATGGGTGGGTATGGTGTCTACATTATCCTCGTGCTGGCGGCGATTGCAACCATTCCTTTGAGTGCTATGTTGCCCGATGACGTTGCAGAGTGTTGTTGATTGGATGAGTGGCTGACGACAAAATAACGAGCGGCACTTATCGGTGTGTTACTCTCTTGATTTATCGAATTTTCTCATTACGCTCGAGGGATTTGGCCGAGGGTAGACGTCATGTTGTATGCGGGAACCACTTTTGCACGTGTACTTTACACCTTGTGTATTTACGACTTTTTTCTGAATACCATTTGTTTCGAGACACGCACTGTCTCACCCATTTCTCATTGACCTGAGCATGTACTACATCGCTGTGCATGGCGGCGCTGGTCAACACGATAGAGCGTCGGAAGACCGGGTAAAAGACGCATTGAAGCGGTGACCCTATCACAACCTGCTCTGACATCTTGGCTAATCTGCTCAAAGTGCATGCACAGAAGCACTCCGAATGGCTTCCGAGCTTCCGTCTACAACCGCACTGTCCATCGTCGAGCGCGCCATCATGATCCTCGAAGACGACGAATGTCTAAACGCAGGTCTGTCCTCGTCCGCGCCATGCCCACGTTCTCACCCATCTTGCAGGCTATGGCTCCAATCTGACGTTTGAGGGCACCGTCGAGTGCGACGCCGCCGTCATGGACGGGCGCACGGGCGACTTTGGGAGTGTCGGCGCAGTCTCTGGTGCGTCCCCCGTTTTCTAATGTCCCCACTGCGCTGGGCCTGATGAGCTATCGCCCAACAGGCGTTCAAAACCCGGTCACGCTCGCGAGCGCCGTGCTCGCAGAGGGGCGCGTGCCGGATAGACTAGGGCGCATCCGACCGCTGTACGTCCCCTTCTGCGGGTGGTGCATGTACGCTGATGTACGGACAGGACGTTGGTCTCCGAGGGCGCGCATGCGTTTGCGGAGCAGCGTAAGATCGCGACGGTCGACCCGATGCGCATGGTGTCCCCGCGCGCGAGACAGGACTGGCAACGGTGGCGGGTGCGGTATGACGCGAGTGCGCCGGGACACTTGGACGCGCCGCTGCAGGACACGGTGGGTGCGGTTGCGTGGGACGCGGAGGGGCATCTCGCTGCAGGGGTATCCAGGTTCGCTCTGCGTTGCTGGTCTTGATGTGCGGCGATGAGATGCACGCGATTTGACAGTGGCGGCTTGCTGCTCAAGTACGTGGGCAGAATTGGCGAGGTGTGTTGGTTTAGCCTTGATGCTGTTGGACTGGGGCTGACAGACCCGAGGCTGCGGCGTTCGGAGCCGGATGTTGGGCGGAGGAGGCGCGGGACGGGCAGGATGGGATGGCGTGCAGCATATCAGGTACACTTTATTGGACGAGATCCCGGTTGTCGTTTACGGGGGTTGCAGGCGCTGGCGAGCACATCATACGGACCGGAATGGCGCGCACTATTGCCGAAGCCATTCGTCCAAGTTCGGATGATGCGGAAGTCGACGTCCATGGCTTGCTGACGGACATATTGTCCACCCGGTTTCATGGCGAGTATGAACGAATCAATATCCGTGCATTGATCTGAAAAAGTGGAAGAAGATCCGATCATGGAACGCGGCGATACCCATCCCAATGCCGGTGTCCTCTTGATAACAAAGGAGTTGCAGGAGTCGAGATGCGTTATACGTGTGCTTCATGATTGCCGAATCGTCTGTTTTACTGACGACCCCCTGCCCGATGTTTAGCGAGGCTGTGGTGCGCATTCACCACGGAGAGTATGGCAGTGGCATACGCAAGCTCTCAGAAGCTTACACCAAAGGTATGCATAAATCACCTTTACACATCCAGTGGTGTAAAAAAAATGCTGTTAGGCAAATATTTTGCGTCGACCCAAAACCTCACAACCGATCTTTGCGACGAGTACCTCGCCTGTTTATATCACCGCTCTGCCCATCCACGAGTAGAATGCGGATAAGATGGACTTGGTACGACGGAAATCGCCACCATACATGCACACAAACACGTGTTAAAATCAGGAGATATGTCTCAGCTCTCGGTTCCGCCATTCATGGGATGCGGGCCAGACCGTAAGGCACCGTTGTTAAGGTTTGACAGGAGCTGGGAGTTTCGAGCGTTGGCCACTGGTGGTGTCGGTCGTGCGGCACTTAGGCGTTGCAGTGTCTTCAACGGGAATTTGGTCCTGTTGTCTCATTAGATTGGTATTTATTGTCAAGAATATACAACGTACCTGCAAGTCGAGCAAACGGGAACAGGTTGACAAAAGACTACTCATCAAGGTGAGTATTTCCAGTGCGCCTCAAGAATTGAATGCACGAACTCGATAAACAAACGGAACAGACGAAACCAATGTCCACAATGTTCTTGTGACAGAAACATGCTGCTCTAAAATCTATCTTGTCTTGCGTCGGCACGGCGATCGCTTTGCGAATTGACGGTGGGGAAAGAAAAGACATCTGTAATTCATTCGATAGAACGACCCGTGAGGCGAGATAAAAGGTAGAACGTACCATGAGATACTGAAGCAACGCATCGCGACGTTCGAGATAAATATACGATCCATTTGTCAGGTGCGCAGCTTGTTGGAGAAAGACCGTGTCCGGTCCATACACCTGACACACATCGATCGTCACTTTCTGTGCTAATATCTCAGCCACATCACCATCGCGAATGAGCAGGCGAAGCAGACCAATTTTTGCGCCGAAAAGATGGAGTTCATGATCGGTATATAAGACGACGACAAATCCGGGGATACCGACAGGATGAGGATACGCGGGTCTGGAAGGATAGTCGGGTCCTCCGCCACGTTTGTGGAAGGAGATGGATGGGTGATTCGATTGATGTCTAAAAAGGTTGATCACACTCAGCATGGAGCGGAATCTGGAACGAACGTACAGCACAGAGCCTTGGTCAGCGCACCGACCAGCCCGCACGGTACTAATGCCCATTTCAACGCGTCGTTCATAAACAGGGGAGGATGAAGGCGTACGTTCTTGTTTGCATTCACCCAGCGCCTCCAGTTCGCGCGTGATCCGCTCGAGGACAGTAGTGTCGACTGTTTGAAAGGGTGGGTACGCGTTCGCGTTGAGTGGATGTGCGTCCTCGGACAGTGACGAGGTTTCAGTCGAAGAGTGGAGCATGACGCTGATAGCCAGTGTATGTCAACGGGACTCGTACCTGGTGCGTTCCACTAACCTCTTACCGGGGAGTGCTGCAAAGACTGCGAGGGTGTTCTCATGCTTGGAAGCGATGTGGGCATTCAAGAACGCGAGGAGATGAGAAAGAAAGGTCTCGATGGACAGCGGGTATGGATTAGTAGCCAGTGCGGAGAGATGCCACTGAGTTGGAGACAAGTCGATAATGACCGACAGATGCGAGGCCTTCTCCATCGCCAGAGACAAGTCAATTGTGGCGGTGCTACCATATCTAACACATACGACGCTCGGCGGCCATTCATCGGTGCACTCACGCTAGCTGGGTTGACATCAACACGTCAACGACCAGACCAATCTAGTGTACCACCACACGACAGACACGTATTTCGCCGATTCACGGTTGACACTTGAGTTGAACATGTCGCTCAAGACAATGCAAACGGAGATCAACGATGCATGACAAGTGACCACTTCGCCGCATAGGCGGCGTTGGAAGGTCTCTTCACTTTGGCTGATATGTTGATCCACGCTGAGATGTGTTTTTCAGCACTCACTCGTAACACGGGTATGAAACGAAATTCTATTATTATTCAAACCCTGGCGGTTTTACTTGTATAGCAACATTGGGAAGTACGCGTTCGGGTCATGAGGTGCGTCGGGGGCACGCTCGGGTCGCCACCGCTTAAACGGAGTGGGGACTTTGGGCGGAAGTTTTGTCTCGCTGTAAAGAGGCGATACGGAAGCAATGGTGGTAATGGCTTGGGTCAAATCCACGGCGTCCGGAGCTTTTGTAGGTACTTGACCTTCAGTGGGAGCGACAACACTTATGGGGAGTTAACTCGGAACAATTATGAATCAAAAACTGCGCACGACTGGGGTTGGGAGTGCTGGATGAGCAGGGTCGACAAATCCGATTGGGTAACTACCGAAAGCTGAGGGTAGGCACGCCGAACATCACGTTTCCAGTAGGGATTCTGAGCCGGATCGGATGCTAGTCCAAGTGTTAGTTTTACAAGCGTGTGGTAACTTTGTGAACACCTTTCGTAGCGGGGGTAGAATATTTCTCCGGACGCGAACCGGGCTGGGGGTATCTGTTCAACTCTGGGATTGGAAGACCCGAGGAAATTTCTGGATTCACGACGACAGCATCGCCTGCCTCGGCGTCAGTGAGAACAGGGCACAATACATGAGTGTGCAACGTACGAAATTTCTTCCAGAAACCCTTTGGGTGTACATGGTAGAGGGTAGACTCTGCGGCTTTCCTGGTCGCCATTCGTGTGTGAGGAAACTCGGCGCGGTGGCGTCTTGAGTCTCACTATTACGTAAACAAGTCTGGCGAGTCCCAGACTACTATGCAGCTGTCTGAGACAAGATCATTGCCATGTATTAATATTTGAATGATACAGGAAAGAATAAGTTGTGTCTTTTTCTGTTAATCCTCATGTCTGATGTTTGATATCTTTGTAGTTGCCGAGAGCTGACTGATGCAATGCTTAAAAACAACCCTCGCTGACAAAAGCTGGCAACGATACCAGTGTATGCATAAGAAATATCCGTAAGTGGTTCTCGAAAAGTATCGTGAGGGCCCGGGGACTTTAATTCAACATCACTAATTTGTATATGACATCGACGCAAGATCACGCAATTCGGAATTGCACCATCGAATCTGCCACGCAATCGCGTTGTAACCGATGCAGGTTGTTTCCTTTTTCCTCGCGTTATTATTTCTCGTTCTGATATAAAAGCTTGGACTGTCTTCATTTTCAAAAACCTTCTCCCCCGCACCTCCTCTTATATCGTGATGGGCATGCCACTGCACAACCCCGAGTCTGTCAGTGCCGATGACGCACAATCCGTGCAGCAGCCGGACGAAAAGGATCCCCATGTCTTCCCAACATTCACCTGTGAGAGTGTATGCCGACCAACCTCCACGGTGCTCTACTTGCCCCCCCTCTTGTCCTCATTACCACAAAATATTTCCATTCCACCCATATCCGTAATCAGGCCCCCATTGGCCACGGAGACACGGCTCCCAGACATTGACCCCGTCTCGCTCTCACTGCATAAAGCATTACACCATTTCCGACCACTCTCCGATGATTACGCTGCTCTTCCTTATGACCTCGCTTTTAACTGGTCAGACCTCGAGCTTCCAGAAGATGAAGAACGCGAGTGGTATGGTGTAGTCTTCCGCAGTCGACGAAAAAAAGGCAGTGACAGCGATCGTAAGTAAATTCGTATTCAAACCAAGACGCGTCTCACAATCCATGCAGCACTCTACGAGGCAGACAGGCGAGCACATGAAGAAGCGGTGTCCAATGGAGGAGTGAGTTGTCATATTCTTCATTAGTTCAATCCACTGACTTTGCGATAGCTAATTATGTACTGGTATGGAGTTCCCAACCCAGAAACGGGAATGAACCTTGCGACGTGCATCTGGCAATCGCGAAAACACGCCATCGCTGCGAATTCACGTCCGCACCATATCCGGGCAATGAAGCTGGCTGCTGCCTCGTATGAAATTTATAACCTAGAACGCTATAGACTATCCAAGGTGAAGGGCCAGAAGGGTATTATTGTGGAGGATTTCAGCGGTACAGAGTGTGGTTGGTGAGACCTTGAGGGTCGTAGATTAGACTGGGGATGTTACATTCCTTTGGACCTTGCGTCGATACCATGGTCACCATGTATCTTTATAACAATATTTCATATCCTTATGACCACGTAGCCATGGCCTGTGACTAGCACCTCGAGTCTGGTGCACCCAAGTCATCCTGCCACACTTCACTTCGGTTCAGGTTTATATAGCGTTTTCTTTTCCTCCACAATGAATCAACCAGCAACTACTAAACCAATGCTATATTGCAGGTCTATAGTACGAATTGCAAACAGCTGACCTCCCGGGACGATGAATGCCCATGGTCAACCCAGATCGGTCGACGGCCTGGGGATGTATGGTTCCTGTCTTGAAGGTGCGCAATGCCATTCCGATATGTATCAGATGACCACGGCTAAGCATCAACCCGTGTGTTACCAGCGGGTTTTGACGGTTCGAATGCACGTAGCCCCAGTGGGCAGAACGACGCAGATCTGGGACAATTTCCACTCATTGAGATCTGCCAGTAGCCAAATTGCTTCCGGTGCTTGACACAGTTCTCCTTTTCTGCAGTTTTAACCCCTTTTATCGCGGACTATGAGCTGTCCTGTCAACATCCAAATCGGTGTTGGCAGTCACTCGACGCGATTTTAATCCTGGTGCGTATGCAACTCGGAGATGCAGGTGTGATCTGTGAGTGTTTGTCCAACCATCGGAAGTCCCTGTAATTAGATGTCTTTCTTCATCAGCTAGGATCTTCTTTTACCGAGCAACCCGATCAATCTGATTGGTCGAAGACCGCTTGGCGCTCCTTCAATCATCTCATCAGCGGATTGCCCTCGGGTATACACGGGTGGTGCGGCCGTCATCTACACGGATCTACCCGCACACTGCTCATCCTGATGGAGATTTAATCGTTCGTAGGAGAGCCGAGAGATGATGAAGACTTTCCGTGGATAGTAGTGATCCAGTCACCGCATATATGCTAACCCACTGATGAGCGGTCGTTCCTCGTACCCGCGCTGCTCCTATTTTGTCTGGGCTGCTCCACCATCCCCAAACATACGTTGATCGGGGCCATTCCCCCTGGTTCTGCCAGACTGTCCCGCGGTGTGTCGTCCTTAGGATCTAGCCGTACCGCCTGTGTTGCAGGTATTCTTTCCCTTACGGCGATGTCGGCTGCTGAGGTGAGGTTGTTTACCAAGCACGATCCGAATCAGTGACACCTCCGCGGATTTCACGCTACAAGGCGGTTTTATTCAACGCATCTGTCTGCACGCAGGATCTTCGCAGCCCGCCAACTCATTCCATTGAACGTCATTCTGACATGCTAGGGAGAATTGAATTGGGTGATTTAAGCAGCCAATTCATGTATTCCGCCGAACGTGCGAAGTGCTGCTCCTATGATTACGGTAAGTTGAGCAATGATGCGTGTTGCTGTAGTCATGTACTTGACGCTGAAATTTGATTTAGGCAGCATCGCCCAACAGACGGATCCAAGAGATGATGACTACATTGTGATTTGGACGATTACGTGTCGACCTCTTTGGTCCTCGGCGGTCCCACTCGTATCAGCGATGCCCCCTGCAGTCCAGCTGCCAGGAGGACGCCATGATGTGCTCCTGAATCTATTCTCGATTTTTAGTGGGGGTGATACGGCATGAATTGGCATGGTGGTAGCGACTTCGCGAGGCAGACCCCCGGACTGTTGATGTGCTTTATGGTTGGTCCAGCGGGAAACCTGATTTTTCATGTCCGTACCACCCCTCTATGTCCAACTGGGCGTGTTCCGTTCGCTGGATTTGGACATTCGTATTGGTATAATATCCGACCTCTGACCAAGTCACGGGAATCGACCTCACCTGTAGCAGGAAACGTTTTCTCATCGCAAAACCTGGCGGGGCAAAAGGAAATACTCGATAATACTGCGTACAACCCATCAACCGCAACCCCACAATCAACCACAGCAATGTACAACGATCACAACATCAGCCGGTATCACTCCAAGACTCGATGCTGTCGTGGCTATCCATGTTCGTAGAAACGTGCGAAAGACGCGAGCTGACACCATTCTTGACTGCGATGGCAGGCTGTGAGAATTTGTGCAACATCATCCAGGGTAATGTACGAGACATATTGCGAACAGGCACCTGCGGCATCGCGTACGACTGACTTGCTCGCGCCTTCTGTGGTGCATTCGGAGGGGGGACCAGTAACTGCCTTTGCGGCGTCGAGGGCCGAATCCCGTGCGCCTCCGGCCCAACCGGACTTTCTCCATGCGACTTCAATTGGACGAGTCACAAACGTGCCTCACTTGAACGTTCGGCACCGGTTTACTTACCGAGGCAAGCATTTCGCTTGTACAGATATTTTCGCCACCACCACGAGGTCGAACACCAGCAGCGATCGATGGACCGGGCTCGCGTAGGGGAGATAAGAGAATTTCCGGTTCGGGTGTAGACCGCAGTACGTCATCGGCCAACGACGAGTAGGATTTAACTGGATTAATGATAGCTCTTGTGGTCATGTTGGCGTTGCTAAGCTGCATTGTGTCCAGATAAGCTACTTTCCCTTCTTCCGCGAGACAATGGCGTTCCTCGCGAGAGGCGCCATACATCGCTTGATCCACAGGAAAACGTGTATTCCGCCCGCCTTGATCGCCCGCCAGATGGGGTACCGCGTATCCAAGCGGGGAGGAAGACGGTGTGGATGGTCTGCTTAGGTCACTTTCTTGAAGGTTCAATCGCAAAAACGGGCGCCATTGAAAATCGATAGCGTTGAGATCCAACGCGTAAGATTCGGCGTGAAGAGGATCAGATAACGAAGGATCTTCTGTGGGTGAATCAAAGTAGACTGGACGAGAGCAAGCGAAAGTGGGTCCTGGGGTTGCATACACGTTGAGGCTATCGTCGCCTCCACCAGGTGCTCGTAAAATGTGATTTGTATATACATTGTGTCCATGAATGTCCGAGGGGGGGTTATTGTATTGCGCGAGATTTGAAAATGGATGGGGGATTTGTGGGCACCCGATCGCATCATCCAGACGTAAATGCGACGAAAGTAAGGCTGGAGGATGCTTCGTGTCAGTGGCACGAGAAGCCACCTGCTGCGAGACCAAGGAATTTTGGAACATGCCGTCAGTGTTTGACATCCGAACTGAGGCGAAACATCCAGGAGTTGAAAATGGCAGGGCGCTGGCTGGCACCCCGAGGCGTGAATTCGACAGTGTCGGCTCTGCATGGGTGATCGGAGGCAAAACGCTTTCGATTGCGCGATAAGGAACCTCTTGTTCGTCAAGGTCGGGGGGCGAAAAGGCGAATAATTCACCCTCATGCGAAACGCCCGAAGCCTCCACCGGGGGAGTGTTATGTTCGTACTCGGCACCAGTGCGAGAAGGCGAAAGCAATCCCCGCAAGGGATGTCCCGGTTCCAAGCAAGAGAACGTGTCAGCGAGCCAATCTGGAAGCGGATGTCTCGACTCCTTGGGTGGAACCTAGATGTTGAGATAGGAAAGGATGCTGAAGATCGGGGAGTACTAGGCACATATATGCATACCGCAGGCTTAGGATACTCATCAGAACCTCCCCGAGGAAATAAATGTGATCTTTTCATTTTCAGTACGGCAAAATCTTTGCCTAGTTTCCCTGGGTGAGTATCGCTGCAGGCGTCTACCGGGGTCTTTGGAACGTCGTGGCTGCTAACAGAGGAAGTGCTGGAGGATTGTATCCTCTTTCGGGAGGCGGCTGGATGGCTGTTTCTCAAGGGAAGCATGGAGTTGACCGATTTCAGCATACGGTCGAATCGCGTGTTTAAGCCATCTGCTCGTCTTCGTTTTGCTGGCTGGTAAACTTGAATGTCTGTAGAGGCATTGAGCACACTGGAGCGCGACTAAGGCGTAGCGGAGACCTGTTCGACTACGCGACAAGTTGGCACTGAAATTTGGTGACAATATTGAAGGTTAACGAAGCTGAGAGTTCAAGCATGACCAACCTGGCATCCGTGTAGCGCGAAAGACTCGACGTAGAGTCGTCCAACGATGTCTCAGTTATACGGCGCATGTTGCTGGTAGGAAGACAACATTGTTATCTAAGCGAGATATATCGTCAGACAATTGTGTTCGGTTCCCACTGACATGTCCTTCTCATTCACACCACACCTCTGTCGTCCTCCAGAAACTCGTCGCAATCCCGCTTATCTGATCACAGCGCATCACGGCGCTGTCGCAGCAGAGAACAAGCGGTGCTCGGACACTGGGAGTCGTACTAAAGGACGGGGGGAACGTCGTCGATGCGGCCATAAGCGCTTCACTGTGTATTGGCGTCGTCAGCATGTGCTCGTGAGTCCGTGATCATCGCACGATACATTTGTTCGTGGAACGATAGTGGCACTCGGACATCGGTGGTGAAGGCATCATGACAGGTGGACGGAACCCGGTGGATCGTCCGAGGTGTTCACAGTTGATTGTCGGGAGACTACGCCGGAGCTAGCGAACCAGACAATGTATTCAACGCTTCTTCGGCTGCCGAGTACGCATGAGGGGGTTGACTGTCGGAGCACCGGGTAAACCTCGAGGCTTCGAAGAAGCCTAACCATTTACCCTGGATTAGACACGTGCAGCCGAGCGTAGAGCTGGCTGTAGAGTGGACTGTGACCGTGGAGCTTGCCAGGAGGACACAGGCAGGTCTCCGCCAAAAAGGTTCTTGTGGTTACTGATGTATGACAGACATACTGTATGCGTACCTGATGCTCCACAGCAAGAAACGGAGCGCCGTGTTCGCTCCAGAGGGAAGGGTGCTTCTTCAAGGTGACACAATTCAGTGCATGAATCACTCCCGCACGTTTGATAGAATTGCAAATGATGGTTGCCTCTTACAAGGTTTAGTCACTCCTTGTATGACGGCGACATAAGCATTATTTAGGGTCCAATTTCAGATTCCATTGTAAAGTTCGTAAAACAGGTGGTTTCCTGACACATGCGGACCTGGAGATGTATACTGTCAAAGTCAAACGTGCGCTCAAAGGGACTTACCATGATCGGAAAGTGCGTACTTGACGTGTTCCTACTTCTGGATTTGTGGGACTTCACGTGTTAAATTTACTTGAGCAATTTGATCTAATTGGTGAAGGTCGAACGCCATTGAACGTGCATAGAATTGTGGAGGCGATGAAGGGTAAGTACATGCGTTCGCCGTGAGGGTCATTACTCAAGTTCAAGGTTTTAACCAGTTGGCTTGGCGGCAGGATAGGAAGGGTACAATATTGTTCGTGAACTGATCGTGATCCACAACCAGGATAGCAGACCTCTCCCACTGCAGTGGCTCCAAGGCTCGTGTTGCGGAGATCCCAACCAAAGAATGCGCTAATTTGATCATCGTTAACCTCACTGATAATATTAGCTTTTTGCGATTTTTGATGTTCCCATCAAGGATCGGACTCGTCCACCAGAGTATTACAATCCTGAATCTGATGTCGCGACTGATCATGGAACTGTACGTCCCCCGCAATGCACGGATCATTGATCCTTGGCCATGAATGACAGAGTGTGATAGACGGGGTCAACGAGGGGGTCATATTGGTCAATATAATGTTGGTCCTCGAGAAATTAATCCGGAGGCGGGTGTCATCCTGAATAACGGGGAAGCAGCAATGAACGGGAAGGTTTGGGAGCCACTTCTCATTTCCGAATGTATACGGACGACTTCTCCACACCGGCTTTGAATGGGCTTGTCCAGAACTACGGCCCTCTCCATGTAAGCTACCCTGCCTATATTTGGAGTATGACGACTGTTGACGCAGACAACTACCCTGAGCAAACCCTGAGCCTGGAAAGCGGCCGCTGTCATCCCCTAGAATATGCCAGTGGCACACTTTACGCCGCCATTGGTGGCGCAGAGGGCCCAAGTTTTGACGCTGCAGACGGACTGGGGTATGGACTGGAGAGGACGATGGAATATGACCCGAGAGCAGATGTCTTGTTCCCCATCACAACCTACTGGGTCGCGAGCAAGGATAGCAAGATAAGTGTATGGTGTTCGAAACCATGTTTTCGGGGGTTTACTCGTGCGCCGAGTTCGCTGCTGCGAGCAATTCGGAGTTGCTGCTAGTCTTGGATGACTGGTTGATGGACCGAGTTTGCGCGCCATGTTGTGGGTGTCGGCTGGGTTTCAAGTCGGACTCGAATCTCTTGCAAGACCCTGTCGTTGCTAAGTCGTTCATCATCCGGTCCAATTTACCTCCTTTCGCTGTTTCCCCCTTCCTTTGCCATTCTATGCCAGACACGGACTGGGACCTCATCTCGTCCTACGTTGGATTGATCGGTCTCGCGAGCGTCTCTATTTACTGTGGTGCATTCGACTCATTATCGGTACGTCTATATAGCCACGTTGACAGCACTTTGCTCAAGCTGACTCTAGACTTCACGTGACAAAACCGCCCAAAAACAAAGCCATCTTCATGATGCAGAGGATGAGGACGAGGACGTTCCAGACCGGATGTCTTCTGGCGACGCGTGGTTATTCCCGATTGTGAGTCCGTGTGAGAGCGGTCAGTGGAGCCCTCACCCGTATTTGGTCGTCTCAGGTCGGCTCAGTGGCCTTGTTCGGCATGTATGTCCTGGTCACGTACATTGGCAAGGAATGGATCAATTGGTTTCTCGGCTGGTATTTTGCGATAGCCGGCGTCGGAAGCGTATGGAAGGTGCGGCGGGATTGCAATACATGGCAGGTGTTTCGTGTTGCTCACCCGTAGGGCCCGTTGGACGTGCAGTCGGTCGTGTCATTGGCGAAATTCGTGATTGGGAGGGAGAAATGGAGGACATTTGCCAGGAACCGGCTGCTTTTACTCAGAGGTCCATTAGGTGAGTTGAGCACATATGCGACCCTGCGAGTGATCTGATGCGGAGTCGTAGAGATGTTCTCCTTGTCGTTTAGGACGCCGACGGTGTTACTATTACCGGTGGGGATGCTCCCTTGCATTCTTTACAGCTTCTCTTCCGGAACCCACAAGTCAGTATTATGGACGGATGTCCTTGCACTCTCTTTTTCACATAATGCACTGTCGATCCTCAAACTGGATTCGTTCCAAACGGGATGCATACTCCTGTCGGGGCTGTTCATTTATGACGTCTTTTGGGTATTTGGTACTGATGTGGTAAGGGGGAAATGTGAAGGGTTGGCCCTGACTCATCATTTTCTGTAGATGGTCAAAGTGGCGACCTCTCTTGATGTGCCCATCAAACTTCTTTGGCCGAAATCGGTGACATTCTCGACGGCGAGAGGGTTCACCATGCTTGGACTTGGGGATGTCGTCATACCGGGCATGTTTATTGCCCTGGCGCTGCGGTACGACCGTGCACGTGGAGAGAGAATGCGGACGTCATTCAGCAAGGAATACTTCCTTGTCACATTAACAGCGTACGTTGTGGGTCTCGTCGCAACTATGACCGTGATGCACACATTTGGCAAGGCTCAGCCCGCGTTGCTATACCTTAGGTAAGTTTACACAACCGCATCTTTCGCCCCATTTTTGTTGATCAGATGGATGCAATGTGTAGTCCGGCATGTATACTGTCTTTGGTTGGGACGGCTGCTATACGGGGGGAACTAGAAGACGTGTGGAGATGGTCGGATGATCCCAAGGTGACGGAAGAGAACGCCCAAGAAGCGATTCGGGGATTGCCAGAAGGACAAAATGGGGACAGTACGCCACAGCCGAGAGAGGGCGCTGATGGGGGTGATCGGGTGGATGCCGGGGTAGTAGAAGAGGACGAGGGGGCGGAAGGGAGGGGGAAGAAGCGTAAGAGCAGGGGGAAGAAGAAAGTATGAGGGGAGTAGGGATGGTCTCACGCTGCACACCAAAGTGTCGTAAGTGCCTGAAGTTCATATGAAGATGGGGAAGTGACCCACACGAGTATGAGCACTTGCGCACCGCAAGAAGACTTTGTGGAATAGTTCCCACTGCGCATGTCGGACCCTGATCGACTTGAAGATGCGTCTGTGCGTTCCCAGGTTCATACGGGACCCGGAGACGAATGCCGTCATGTCGTGGACCAGAATGAGAGAATGAGGAGGACGAGATGTCTCTAGAAAAGAGATGGATCGGGCACCGAGGGAGTATGACAGAAGATCACGTGATGAGCGGTTGCGTACCATGAGGATGTAAAACAGGGGGACCCCGGACACTGTTGGAGGAACATGTGAATTTGTGGAGGGGGGGTTGTAATTCCATAAATGGGCTAGCGCTGGGTGCCTTGCATTCGTCCCTTGGCTCTGAGCAACACCAACACTTGTCGTTTTAACCCCATCTTCAAGACGACCTTTGTCGTCCCGTGCGTATACTTGTCCTGTTCTCCTCGTCCACCCCCAGTTCTCATCCAATCTGGTAGCCATCCTGCGATGCAATCCCTCCCAAACGACGACTGGAATAATCTATTTTCGGGTCCTTTAACGCCAACCGTGTTCCCAAACGTCTCTCCCAACGGCGTCCTCCCCCCCCCGTCCTCGTCCCTGCACCAGGACTACGCCCGCACTCTCCCCCACCGCGATCCCATGCCGGACTACAGCAATGATCACGCCGCATGGCCTCTCTCCACCTCCAGATCACCCTACTCCAAACAACTCCCCCACCCAAAGCTCCCCTCTCAGGATCCCCTTCATCATCACAAGCCACATCGTATAGCGTTGCCTGTGAGTCCTCGTCTGCGCACTTGATTTGAATCACATGACTTTCTATCTCCCTCCCAGAATCTCGATCATCCCCTATCAAATCCGCATCGTTCCCACAGGCCCGATCCTCATACGAATCCCTCAGACGCCTTCTCCATCCCCTACACGCACGTCGAACGCTCAAATGTCGGCATACCCCCCTCCCTCTGGATGTCCCCCACCTCCCCACATCCTTCCTCTCCCGTCTATTCCCCGCTCTCCCATCTCTCCATACCGCACAACGGCATCATTCCACCAGACACTTCCCCCCTCCATATCTCCCCCTCCACCACCATCGACTCCAAGTCTGCCATCCTCTCTGACATTTTTTCAGACGATCTCTTTGCTGCTGCCAGCAACGACCCAACCGCGGGCTCCTTTGCATCCCCGAAGCTATCAGGCTCCCCCGATATCCAGCCCATCCCCCTCTCCACCGATGACACCGATCCCGAGAAACTGGCAAAGCAGGATCCTCTTGCGACCCAGGTCTGGAAGATGTTTGCCCGCTCCAAAGCCAACCTCCCTCATGCACAGAGAATGGAAAACATCACCTGGCGCATGATGGCCCTCGCCCTTAAAAAGAAGAAGGAACAGGAAGAAACTCCCCCTTCCACCGACGTACACGTCAAGACCGAAAGCACCCTTCCGAGTCCTACCCTCGCTCAACTCGACCCATCGAGTTCACACCCCGTCCTTGAAGAAAGAGGGCGCCCCGTCGCAAAGGGCAAAGCAAAGGTGCAGGTCGTCGGCTTTGACGGCACTAACCAGGATAGCACAGAGGATGACGAGTACGTACTCTCCTCCACCGCCCCTCTTGGTTCTCATGATCCCTCCGCTTCAGCGCCGAGCCAATGGACTGGCGCGCCATTAGCAGATCCAGATCTCGAATTTCCATGGATTGGCGACCCGCAAGTCGCTCCCGTTCTCGGCCGCCGCCTACCTGTGATCAGTTTGCCACCCACGCTCAGTATTCCTTCCCTAGTGTGCAAGAGCGACCGAACAAATCTCCTGAACGGCCATTGCGCCCCTCGGTGGAAGTTGCATATCCTCCCAGCATACGGATACCGGGTTCTTCTACCCTATCTTCCTCCCGTCCTTCTGCAATATCTTCTTCAGGTCCTATGCGCTCCGCACTATCTGCCATTTATGAAGGCAAGCCAGGCCACGAGGCTCCTATATTTAGAAGTCTTAATCATGACAATGTTGACGTCAATCAATTTGATCATTCCTCGTCCGCACTCAACACTCCCGCCTTCCACTCGTCATCGCTCCCTTCTTTCGGCCTCCATGGACCTTTCAAGTCCCCCCTCGATGACCAGCCATCCACTTCCCGCGCTTTCCCAAGACACGTGCGCAAGACTAGCTTCGATCACACAGTTGAGCGCGAGGGCATCTTTGTCGGCCCAAGTGGTCGCCATCAAGTGAACGGCAAACCATTGTCTCCAGATAGCCTTGCGGGCCAGAAGCGGCGTGCGGACGCACCACACGCAGAGAGTATACTGCGAGCCGATCCTTCCATCATCCAAGGTAACCCACGTTCTACGAATCCACCAGAGGCGGATCAGTACAGTGCCGGTAGTTCTTTCCCATCTACTACTTTCAACTTCAGCTTTCCGGCATTTGAAGGCGGCATGTACGACTTCACTTCGTCATCACATCATGAGTTCCCACATATGGTGCATTCTTCCAAGAACCCGAGAGCATCTGATTTGCATTACCATGATTCTGCGCCGCACTCGCTCAGTGGAACTACATATACTCCCTCAGTAGGTTCCCCCCCAAGTGCCGACGAGGTCATCCCCACTGGTGCCGTTGCCGCCAACTCAGCAATGGCAGAGGGCTACGTTCAACACCTGGGCGTCTCCACCTTTGTTACTGAAGATGGCGTTGATTATCGCCAATTCTTTGGGCTTCCGTTCCAACCCTTGGAGGCAGGGATAAATCTGGGCCAAGGGCCATATACCCACGTTGATCCCACCCAGATCCTGCCCGTAGAACACGGTGAAATGGCTTTGCAAAGTTATCACGCTAGTCCAACAAGCGACTGGGGGAACGGCCTTCCATCGTCGACTGCTTCACCTGAGCCCTATATCGCATCCAATGCTTCATCCCCCCCATCCGTTGAAAGCGGCAACAGCGCTCCCAACCCTCGTGTGTCCAATCGCAAGATATCATCAACGACTCGCATTGCCCAAGGGTTGCAACGGAGGAAGTCCACGGCTAATACCACAGTCGCCGTTTCCAGATCAGAAGCGAGCACCCCTGAATTGACAACCGAAGGCAGTAGCAGCGCTACCGCCAAAGGCAGCAGTGATGATGGCGATCACCCCCCAACGTCGTGTACAAACTGCAAGACAATGAACACGCCGCTTTGGAGACGTGATCCAGAGGGGCACCCACTGTGTACGTGGCCATCTGCATCCTAGATTCGAGTGAGACTGATCGGTTTTGACAGGCAATGCTTGTGGCCTTTTCTATGTGAGTGGAGCTGTTGTATCTCCACAAATGAGATTTCTTATCTGTCATGCAGAAACTGCACGGTGTCGTACGGCCATTGTCGCTCAAGACTGATGTCATCAAGAAGAGGTGCGTTGGACCGCCATCGATCAAATCTGTATTCATCCACATTTTGTAGGAACCGAGCGTCTGGTACACCCAATGGGAGCAATTCTCGCAAGAGCGGTGGTGCAGGGCTGCCCAAGATTGCCGCATCTAGCAGGCCTCGCTCCGCGACCACAAATACACTCCCTAATGGGATCTCTGGGATGCGTGGGGCACCGAGTCGGGTGAGCGGGAGCTCGCAGAACGCTGGCACGACGGCGGTGAAGAGACAGCGGCGGACGTCGACAGGGTTGCCTGCTTCGCCTATAACACGTAAAGGGAACGAGGGGTGTTTGACATAACGTGGAGCGTCTCCGTCAGATTTGGGAGATGGGGTGGGTTTATTTCTTGCTATGTAGATATTGACCGCCATAGATTATTCTGCTCAACATGTTGTATGCTGGCCCAATTTACTTTATTCCGGGATGTAGAGTAGAGATGTATGCGTGGGCACTTTATTCAGGGTTGGCAATTAGTGACCTCTTGAACGACGACTTTGTTAATATTCCGCTACTGTCAATCTGGCATCGTTTTTCAAGAATGCGACACCTCCGGTGCCCTCATACACGACCGGTCTCCAGCCCGTAGCGTCGAGGGACGTAAACGCCATCAACCGACGGCTCTCGCGCGCAGAACACGACTTTGAGCTGGCCCTGCGCACGGGAGGGACCGTGCGCATCAGAGAAAGCCTGGACGAGAACGCGCTCGGTACCGTGGATACCCCCGTTAATCCCCGGCGCGAGCTTGTGTCACCTCACCGCGCTCAGCAGCCACCAACGCCCATCATCGTACCCCCTACCCCTTCCCCCAACCCTTCTCCCTACTCGGCCCAGCCGCACTCCTCCTCCTCGAGCGAAGTCTTCTATGACGCCGAAGACCCTGACATGCAGACAAAACGACGTTCCATCTATCGCTCTCCAGGCACATCTAGCAGCCCAGACTTGGCCACCCTCATGCGCAAGGCAAAAGAGAGAGGCGGCGTCGTCCCCCCCGCACTCGCCACCGCCCAAAAGGAAAGAGAAAAGCGGACAGAGCCCCTTCCCCCCTTGCCGACCTCGTGCTCACGACAGCATTTATCATCGCGACCCCGTTCGGCGACCAACTCACAGTCGCCACTGCCACCCAAGCTCTCCATCACCGCGGCGTCCAACAAACTGGTGAAGACCCCCAAGGATCCCGCCAGCCCAAGCGGATCGGATTGGGTCATGGCTAGCCCGCGGTCTAGAACGACCTCTAGGGTCGACTCTGATAAGGTTCGTCTTTTGTTCTTTGTGATCTCCCGACTCAACTGTTTTCCTTTAGTCGACGAAAAACTCCGTCAAGGCAAAAACGAGTGCGTTCTTGGGTAAAATGCTCGGTCAGTCGACGACACGCGACCGCTCTGTACGTCGTTGAACATGTCGCGTGCGATCGCATACTGATGATCTGATACAGCGCACCGATGCCTCGCTATCGGCCTCTCCGTCTACACGACCTTCGCTTTTCAGTAGTTTTATCCCCCCGGTGCCGCCGTTACCCGGGGATGCACTCTCACCCATCTCAGACGTATTCACCTCTCCACAGCCACCTCCGCAAAGTGAAAAACCTTTGCCGCCCATACATGCCGGGCCGATGGACCGTGCTAGTAACGACTCTGACGTGAGCTCACTTGTCGTCGTTGATCCGATATCTCGGATGAAGGGACGCACCCCCTCTCCCGACGAGCGTTCCGCAGAACGGCCTTTGACAGGAGATGGGAAATTCATTGGTCACGCAAAGCGCCGGAGTATGAGCGTCAGCGACCTCGATATATTCAAATCCAATGGCGAGTCATCCGCACCCACTCTGCCCTCCAAGGAGCACGCTGTGCCCAGACAAGCCTGGGAGTCGTCGACCTCGCTGCACGGCATACTCAACGATTTCAAGGGCGTGCTGTCCACGCTGGACCCTGAATCTGGATCGTCGCTCCTCGATCTTCGGGACCCATCGAAACCAGCCCGCAGAGCTGCCTCATCGCCCTTGTGCTCCAGCCAGGCACCTCCCTCGTCTCAGGTGGACAAGTCTTCCGTATCAGCTCATGCCTCTGTCACTCCCATTGTTGCCTTGTCGACAGAGTCATCGGGCTTGATGGAGTCCAAGGATTCGCTTGCTGATCCGATTGTACCCCCTCGCAAGTCGTCCCTCCGGACACCTGTGCGTTCGCATTCGGGGTCCGGCCCGCATCAGCCGCAGCAGGCGACGGGGCTGGGCGGCGTGCCCCCACGCGTGCTCAAGCATGGGCCCAGCCCGTTGCGGCACAGGGGGTATGGAAACCAGATGCAGTCGTCGTACCGTGACGCCTCGAGGCTGCGTGCGCACCATTCTACCGCCTCGACGTCGGAGCCATCGCTCATCCCATCCAACGATGACATGCGCACATGTACGTCTTGCGTGTCTTGTTTGATCTTTTCGCTGATGTGTGGGTAGCGATGATGTTGACGGTCGGCTCAAACGAGCTCACAGTCAACGATCTGGTCCTCCCTCGGTTTGCCTCTAACCCGTCATTTTCGCACAAGGACAGGGAAGAAGTGCAAGATCCGGAAGAGCACGGCAAGGAGCTGGCTATGCGATGTTACCAGGAAGATGAGACGTTTTTGGCC
>JBBPMS010000062.1:14241-27192 GCA_038090435.1 Phylloporus scabripes | reverse complement strand
ATATTCGAGTTTCCAGCAATCAAAAGGTCGTAGTTCGGGGAGATGGCCATGCAGTTGACAGAATAAAGATGGTGACTGAGGTAGCCAATTTGTTCTTGTGTGGAAGTGTCCCAGAACGAGACCGATGTATTCGCGCAGGCAGCGATGAATGTCCCATTGCTTGACAAAGAGACGCATCTGGGACTATCGCTACTGTGGATCGGCCATTTGGAGAGTGTCGCTTCAGAGTACGCATCGATAGAGTGAATGTTGCCGTCAGAAGACAAGGCAAAGAGATGCTTGCTGTCGCTGGCCCAGGCGATGGACAGAGCAGAAACTGGAACGCTACTCAAGCGGTCACCATTCTGACTGTAGAAGACGGAAAGAGAGGATGTCGATGAGTCCCCGCTGTCGACGCCGACGGCGAAGAGGGACCCATCAGGGGAGAACTTGACCGTGTGAAAGTGGCTGTCCACCCTGCCGCACAGCCACTCGTCACCCAGGAGTGACCAAATGTCGACGGTGTTGTCATCCGAGGCGATGGCGATCTTCTTGCCGTCCAATGAAATATCCACCGAGTTGACGCCTTTCTTGTATGCGAACTCGCTCACTTTGTCGCGAGTCTCCGCGTCCCACACGAATACTTGCCCTCTTTCAGTTCCAGCCGCGATCCACTTTCCATCGTTTGAAGCCACGAGGCAGCGAACAGCACTATTCGCATCCATTGGTAGCCCCACTTCCTCTCCATCACACACTCGCCAACGTCGAATCTTCCCGTCATTGTCACCGCTCACGAAGTGCTGTTCATCGACAAGGAGAGCGACAGACAATATCTTGGTTCGAACAAAGACTTCGATCGGCTTCTGCTCAATGGTGCTTGGGGACTTGCTTTCATCTGATATACTTTTCAATATTGCTCTTCGGTCACCTCTCCTTGCTCACCTTCTATTTCTGTCGCTTCGCTTTGCTGACTGTTACTTGAAGGTGGTCGGCTTGACCCTTTACCTCTCGTCAGTGTTAACCCTTTGATCCCCTCGCTTTCTCACCTTCAATATCCTTCGCTTCACTTCGCTGGCTGTCTCCTGAAGACATTCGAGCCCAGCCTTTGCTTTTCGTCAGTATTTCCCCCCTCATTGGCCCACACACTTACTATCCCTGTCCCGTACGATCCCGTTGTGAAACATGGTTGCCTAGCTTGTGGAGCAGAAAGAAGAACGCGTGGCCCTCTTCAACACTTGCTATCCACATGTTGCCTTATCGAACGGATCAGTTCCGCGCAATCAACTCATGATTCCTTATCGCCTCCATCTCAAAGGGGGGGCAGGACATTTTCTCGGCCCCCTGAGCTTATCAGCATCATACTTTGCAACACATGTTCATCAGGGGCTCCTCTAGACCTCCGTTGGCGAGACAAATAATTTTGGGGAAGGATGGTTCCTTTGAGCCCGATGAGTTGCCGCCCTACCACAATGCCGTTGGGTGCGCGCTCTATTCGGTTCTGACAGTCAGAAGCTTTAGTGGTCGACTTGCCGATTAGAAGGCTGCGATGAATTCACTATCATGTTTTGGCGACCCCTTTGAGAGTACAGTCTACAGAGCATGGGGTTGCAGAAGAGGTACTGGTCGTCGCTCGACCAGCGATGAAACTAGTCTGGTGACCAGCCCGTTCATAAAGACGCTAGTGACACGACTGGCCCTTGTCGTCTGGACCTACAAATCCACTAAAGAAATAATGCCCGATAGCAGCGCCAATGACGACCGCAAAGATCAGGTATGCCTAGCACAGAAATGAGCACGCCAAGGACAGGCCAACTCGACGACGTACATTGTAAGTCATGTACACCAACATGAGGAAACACCCCAACAGCACCGAAATGCCGTACAGGGCTGCACGCAGCGTACGATAGTGTGCCGGGATCGCCGCCCGACTGTCAAACGAGCGGTCAGCGCGGACAGGCTGTCAAACCGACCATGCTTACCCGGCGTGTCGCACTCTCCGCCCGTTGAGCAGGCCGGTGTCTTCGGAGCCCGCGGGCGCTGGACTCGCAGCCCTCTTTCCCTTGCTCGGCTCTGCCTGAATACGTGCGTCCACGTTGCGCTGGAAGAGGCGGAGGTACTCGTAACCCACGCTGAGCACGACGAGTGCGACAAACGAGAGGACGAACTGGGCGTTGGAGTGGATGTGCCACGAGGGAAAGACGATGCACGTATCGATGATCTGGGTGTTCCAGAGCATATTCATCGTGCACATGGGCGTGTCGTGCCCGCCGTGTCCGCCGTGGTTCATGATGGTAAGAGATCAAGCCAGTGGCTATATATATCCGACGCGCCCAACGCTCCTAGTCGACACCAGCGCCGCGCCCGCCGTAGCTCACGGTCGCAAGAGCTCACGCCGTCCAGCCAGTCATACCCAACGCGCCCAACACCCGCTGAACCTGCGCCTCCGTCGACACCCCCACATCCACCTCCACCACCCCCGCCTCGCCCTCAGGACTCTCCAGCGCGTCCAGCTGCCCCGCCAGCATCCCCGCCTTCATAAAATGCCCCTGCCGCGCCTCCAAGCGCGCCATCAGCACCTCCCGCTCCCCAGCGAGGTACACGAAACACGTTGGACAACACGCCCCCCGTAGGACCGCGCGGTAGGACTTCTTGAGCGCTGAGCACGCCACGATCACGCCTGCGTGGTTCCCTGCGCGTATACATGCCGTCGCTGCATCCCGCACGCGCTCCAGCCACGGCAGGCGATCTGTGTCCTCCAGCGCCTCCCCGTGCGCCATCTTGGCCACGTTGGCGGGCGGGTGCAGGTCGTCCCCGTCGATAAACGGGAGGTGGGTTGCCTGTGCGAGGGCTGCGCCTAGCGTGGACTTGCCTGTCCCGGACACGCCCTGCACAAGATCAGGTCGAGTGGGCACGGGTATGGGGCTACCCACCATCACGACGATTATCTTTGGTGAACTCATGGTGGTGGTGGTTTCCACGGTGACCCCACGCGCCAGCTTGAGAAAGTTGGGACATCGATGGCCATAGTATGTGTCTACTCTCTCTAGGTACACAGACGGGCGCATCAATTGAAAACCGTCTCCAATCCGACGTCGGGTAGATAGACTAGATATCGTATGCTATATGGTCATAATTGCGCGAAATGCGAAAGCAGATAATTCAGAAGAACATTATGAGACAAAAGACTTACATCCAAACTAGCAAAACACGAGAGGAACCCAGTTCCAAGAAAAACACGAAAAACTACATGGTATTAACTTTGGGTACCTTGCATGGGCGCACTCGCCTGTGGCGGCGTGGAGAAATCAATGGCGTTGTACGCCGGCGGGGGTTCGTACGTCCCTTCGTACGACGGACTCGAGCCCGAGTCATCATCGTCACCAACAAACAAACGCCGATGGTGCGCGCGCGTCATGTTGCGCATCCAGTTGATCACCTCGTCAGGATCCTTTTCATGCCGCGGCCGTCTACCCCCATCATTTTGCAGGCCCACAGACGACCCGTGGTGAGAAGTAGATGGCCGGGGTGCGGTGGACATGGGTAGAGACTGGGATGCCACCTCCTGAGAGAACGAGTAGGTGTGCTGTGGTTGCGTTGAGGACGACCGCGAGACCGACCCTGGCGTTGGTGGCAAACTCCGTTGATGTGTTTGCGACCACCGCCTCGCTTCTACGGGGCCACTCTGGGTCAGTGGGGATTGAACAGCTAAGTCTTGTTGTGGAGGCGTTGGCAACTGCCGTACGTTCGGTCCGGTGGCTATGCGTGTGGGCAAGTTTTGATTGGTAGCGTCTTCTCGATCGACCGCAGATAATGTCGGAGATTGAGAGGTGAGGCTGAGCTTTGGTGATGAGCGCGAACGATGTAACCAGGGCTGAATTGACCGTGGAGGTTGGTAGGACGACGGAGGAGATGGCAGTTCCCGCCGAGTACCCTGCGCTGGTGAAATAGGGAGTGGTGAAAGTGGTATACATTCCGAAGATGGCATGGGGGAAAGTGTGCCCGAGGACAGTGCTGTGGGTGAGGTAACCCCTCGAGTTTCACTGCTGGGACGAGACACGGCCCTCTCCGTGTCGTCAAATAGGGAGAGTGAATCATAGAATCCTGCGGATGGGGCAGAAGAAGGGGTGGGAGGGGAATAAGACTCGGATGAAAAACTAGTTGCCGTCCTGGGTCGTGGTGGAAGGTCAAGCGCATCGATTGACTGTGGGCGCAAAGAGGGGTATAGCGGCTCCCCGTACACGATTTTGCGCCATTGGCGTCTCGAGGCAAGTGATGGAGGGGGATCCGAAACGTCAAGTACATCGGCATCATCTCCGCAGTTGACCGTGTCCTTGTCAAAAGCCGGCGTTTTAAGCGAGGGATACAATGGTTCACCGTACATGATCTTCCTCCACTGCCGATTGGAGGCACGGCTATTAGAAGCGATTGGTAAGGGGGTGGGCACGGGAGCCGAGGGACCGCCGTCTCTGGAGGTCGGATTACGAGCGAGGGTCATCCAATCTTGGGGTTCAGTGACAAGCAAGAGAGCGGTAACGAAGAGGTGGTCGAGGAAGGAAAGAGATATACCGGCATGATCAAGGCGGGGCACGGACTGATGGATGCTGCCCAAAGTCTCAAAGACCCTTAATCGGGGTGCTGTGTCTGCATTGTTGAACGAGTCCAAGACAGCCACCGCACCCTTTGAGTTGGGTGTTGTGCACTGAAACAGATAAGCGCAAGGATCAGCGCGCACGAGTACAAGACGTACCATATATGCATTTCCCTCTCGTTTCCACTTGAGTGCATGGTGGTGATGCGGGATATGGAATTTGCGGGAGCTAGTACAGCAAGAGAAGGATTGAAAATTTGTAAGGAATGGTCGGGATAACGGGCGTACCTTCCCAGCCCGCTGTATTTGAGGAGAGTGGTGGCATCTCTCCAGCGGGGGTCGTCCATCTGGATCATGGCGCCCTGTGGATGATCCCTGGCCTTGCCTTTGAGGGGGAGATCCTTGGGCCAGCGTAGGTCGGCGATCTTGGCAGAGCCATCCCAAGGATCGGAGCGCCAGACTGTGGTGGACACGCCGACTGTCTCGACAGCATAGAGGGGCTTGTCCGAGTCGGTGTCGATTGCGACGGCATCGAGAAAAGAGGAAGAGGAGAGTTTGAGCTCGAGGAGAGGGCGCTTCCTCTGGTTGCACGCCATGTCGTCTGCGATTTCGAGCCTGTGGAGACGTGGAAATATGCTGGATGGGCGGGAGCAGGACGGCTGGGAAGGCGGTGGGCCCACGATGCTGGGCGCTCTATTGGGACCGGGGAGAGGATGCATGGGGCGATCAGCGGGGGACTGGGAGGACGATGATAGGCCAGAGAAGGAGCGAGAGAGTCTCTGGAAGGGGGGGATAAAGAATGAGCTGGGAGGCTTGTCCGGGTCACCGGGGGGAGAGACGGTGGACATTGGCTCGCGGGAACGGGGATAGAGAGCTGCCGCCCAGAAATGGCCGAAAGCGGTGTTGGCAAGGAAAGCGACAGGGTTGGTCGGGGTCGGGATGGGGGTGGAGGAAAGGGAGCGAGTGTGGCTGAAAATAATGACGGAAGTTGATCAGTCTCACTCGCACGGTCATCGGATGGCAATACAAAGTCGTGCAGTCGACAACATACAGTCAGTGCGAATTTCGATCACGTCGGACATTCCGTCTCTCACTACTTTTTGTACCCGTACGACAGGACCGCGTAGTTATTTGGCTCGCCCAAACACTCGCCACCAACCACGCCCAAACAAACACTAGCGCTGTCCTCAACCATGTCCACCTCAGCCGGGTACGCCCCCAGCCACTCAATCACACCCCGCTGACTCCCTCCCCAGATCCCCCTCGAAAGAAAAAAACCGGGACGTAAGCTCTCCAGAGCGCCGAAACAAGGGCAAGGCAAAGCACACCGAATCTGACGCCGACATGGACGTCGACGAGGACAACGGGGACGAAGAAGAAGAGGAGGATGATGATGATGAGATGGAAGAGGTACGCGAAACCCCACTCCTCGCCTGTCCTCTCAACATCTTCATCAGGATGACGAGGACGAGGACGAGGACGACAACCTGGAAGAAATTGACCCTTCTGCGATCGTGCCAAGCGGCCGGCGCACGCGGGGCATCAGAGTTGACTACAACTCCGAGGAAGCACTCGCAAAGGCTGGTCTCAGACGATGCGAAGAGGATGAAGAGGATGAAGAAGAAAAGTAAAACACGGGTAGCACATCGTTTGCATTCCAGATGCGTGTATTCATGTCCCTCCGAAATCACACCTTTACACGTGTCCGAGTTGACCGGAGTCAGCTCGGTCCTCGGAGCAATCCATTATCAACGGCTGGGTCGCTAATCAGCTAGATCGCAACTATCTCCATTAATGGGCCTGTCGTCGGATCAGAGCGGAGACCTGTCTAGTGACAAGGCGACCAGAATGGCGCTCTACTCAAATTTATAAGGCATAGATTGATCTTGAGGCATCTCTACCGCGACAAAAAAAATCCTAGAGACCGACCCATTTTCGATGCGACACTCGACCGCCGCACAGTCCACTTCATATAGAATCGGCTCTCAATTGTTTTGTTGCCCTTTACGGCGTCACGTAACGGAAAAGTGAGTGGCAACCATCGCCATGATCGTCTACAGTACTCTACGGCGCATACATCCTACGAAACGCCACTGGTGAGGCTGTAGCCGCTGAGTGCGAATCTCTGTGCCCGTCATCCAATTCCTTCAATTTGTACGTTTTAAACTTTGTACTCGTTTGTTATGTGTTTGAACAGGAGATGCCCCTACCAACCAAAATCTGTCCATAACCGCCTTCATGTCACTCCAGCATTGACACCAGGAACGCCAGTTGTATATTTGCACTGACTAGAGACAAACCAACACATCCCAAAATACACGGTAAAGGTGGATCCAACCAAATCAGTTACTATCAAGAGTTGTGCATCTCGAGCGCTCACCAACACACACCCATCAATCATTTCATCGGACCCTGACGGGGAGAAACGAATAAAGGATGGTGGCTGGGAGAACAGCATCGAGAGTATACATTCCTCGATGGGCTGACCGGAGGAATGGGGAAGGGGGAAAAGTAGGATATGAAGGCCAACAGTCCAGAGATCGTGCACATCCACGAAAGCGCGAATACCTGATGACAATAGAGGAAGATGAAGAGACCAATAGGACAAGGTAGGATAGCAGATAGATAGATCCAACTGACGAGAACGGTAATGTGGTGCATAGTCTATGTGTTCGAAGGTGAAGAGAAGCATAATGTCCCAGAGGACATACGCGAAGATTGTTTTGACGTTCCGAGCGCGTCGATATCTCGCAGCGCTCGGGAGGATAGGATCAAAAAACGCTGACCCCATCCCATGTGATAGCGCTCGAGAAATCCATGTCAACGTCGAGATTGACCTTGGAATTCAGGATGGCATCGACAGCATCATCCTGCACGTTTGGTAACATATCCAGTAGCTTCTCCATCTCCATCTCGGCACGGACTTCTTCGTCCCAGTCAATACTACTCTTGCCAAGCCCACACTTGGAGGTCTCCATCAACACCTCCTTGTTGGGCGCGTTTTCTGACGCAGTGCTAGAGCTTGGAAGAGCGCTAGAGCCAAGCGGCGGTGACGCGAGGATCTCCGCGAACAGACGCGTAATGACAGCATCGGACGCTGCATCATCTTCAGGCTGTACAACATGTCAGCAAACTGAAAAGGTTGGAAAGAAAGAAAAAAAGTATGAACCTTGGACGTATCACTGCCCGACAACTTGTGGTGCTCACCGGTCCCATCACCATTTGTGCACCGCCCACCCGCTGCAGGGACACTGCGGAATGACCAGCAGTATTCGCCACCCGTGCTAGGTGGCGAGTGGAGGTGTTATTGGCTAGGGAAAGTGACTCTGGAGCTAATGATGTTTCGGACGCCGGGAAAGTAGTAGAGAAATCAAAGGAATCGCCGCTGGCAAAGAGGAGAGGGCTCTCGAGAGTGGAGATTGAGGAGGTTGGTGAGAGAGGGAGTGAAGCTACAGTGGATGAGGAAGGTGCCTCACAAGGCCCCGCATTAGACGAGGAGTGTGACGACTGAGAATGCGATAGGACTGTTGGAGCTGGACTTGTCGGGGGCGGTGTGGGTATACCAGAGGCTGAGAGATTGCCCTGTGTTGCTAAAGCCCGAACAACTGCCTCGTAACCTTTTTCGAGGGTACGTATTCGCTCACGCAACTCCTTATTCTCGCGCTCACGCTGCTCCTCTTCGCGTCTACGTTGTTTCTCCTGCTCACGGTCGACAGCAGGGGTGTCTTGCGGAACAATGGAAGGGAGGAGTATACCAGCACGCAGGCGTCTGTTCTCGTCTTCAAGCTCGGCGACTCTGCGTTCGAGGTAGACAAATTGAGCCTTGCGACGGTCACGAGAGTTCTGTGCGGCTATTCTGTTGCGGTGTGCACGAGCCTCTTTTCGCTCTTCGGGGGTGACGGCAGAACGAGGGCGTTTGCGAGGAGGTTCGGTGGATGGGGACTCATCGGTAGAGCAGGCAGGGGAGGGGAGACGGCTAGACGAGGAGGGGAGAGAGAGGGAGGAGGGGTCGACAAAAGCGCAAGGCTGAGACATGGCTTGGATATGGAGGGGAAAGGGAAGGAAATAAAAATATGGTCAAGCGGCGTGGGCGTGGGCCAGAGGACACGTCGAGGACACGTAGCCACTTTATACACTTTGGCAACACAGATACAAATAATACCATACAACTTACGTAACAGGAGACATACCCTGTTTTGCGGAATCAATTTGATCAGGGCGATCACATTCCCGAGTCCCCTGTATCAAGTCTTGCCTATAAGTAAACGCTCCCTTTTACAATCCATGCACACTAGCTATGCTGTCCAACTTCAAGAAGAGAGTTCGCGACCACGTACGTTGATCTCATCTGACATTTCCAGTTTGCTGACGATTAGCATCTCAGCCTGATGCCACCCCAGCACAGACAATCTGTGCTCGACAATCATCTGTATGTCCTTACACCGCTCCCAACGTCAAATCTCCGCTTATCGGTCTTGAAAGGAAACTCATGTGCCTTGCACCAGGGACTCACAGCTGTTGCCCTCATCTCGCAGTATCATCCAAGTACTATATCCGCCAGCGTACCTGGATATTCCATTCCCCTCCCCTGAACCCCCTCCTTACCAGGGCAGAGAAATTTGCCCATCTTTGTCTACCGAGGGGATGGCCCCGCCTGATCCCCTAGTTGAGGATCTCTCGCTGACTGGAGTACCATCTCAGGGAATTCCACGTAGGAGAGTCCCGGTGATCGAACCTAGTCCTCCCATTATTGGCCATCGATATGATTTGGAAGGTGAAACGCTGCCTGCTTATTCACGCTTCGACCAACGTCGGCCACGTTTTCCCGCCGCATCTGATGTATTGGGACCGTACCCTTCACGCTCAGTTATCCGCCAGTTTACACAGTCAACAACATAGATTTCAATTGTATTTATACGCTATTTATCGTTAGAATAGATCAGTCATGCTTGCTTAGTCATCGCTCCGAATATCATTGTACCAATTTACTCGCATCCCAAGCTCGACATCTCCTGAACGCCGTCCGCCATGTTCCCCAGAGCATATAGGACTAATGTACCCCCCCGTATTCGCCGCATGGCCACTCTCCACGGGGCTCTAACCAAGAACAAGAGGTGCGTTCATGAATTCACTCATCACCATACGTCTCACGCAGTGAGCAAGTCCCACAGGTACCCAGGCCAATCTGACTACCCGTCGTTGTTTCTGATGTCTTCTTAGCTATCGTCATGCTCAATATGGGTGGTCCGTCTACGGTACATTGCCAGCAACCATGATCGCTCTTCTTGCTCACCTTGTGTGGTTTCCCACAGGTGTCCGAGACCCATAACTTTCTCAGAAACCTTTTCATGGATGGGGACCTTATACCATTACCCTTTCAGCGCGTTCTTGGCCCAATCATCGCTAAACGACGGTCTCCCAAGATCGAAAAGCAATACAGCGAAATAGGTGGAGGATCTCCCATCCTTCGCTATACCGAGTATCAGGGCGCCGGAATGTGCGCATTGCTCGACGAGCTCCATCCAGAGACTGCGCCGCACAAGCCGTACGTCGCTTTCCGATATGCGAACCCGCTCACCCAGGAGACTGCTCGGCGGATGAAGGCCGACGGTGTGGAGCGCGCCGTAGCATTCACACAGTACCCACAGTATAGCTGCAGTACGACGGGAAGCAGCTTGAACGAACTCTTCAGGCGTGGGAAAGCGGGCGAGATAGGAGACATTGAGTGGAGTGTCATTGACCGCTGGGGCACCCACCCAGGTTTCATTGAGGTGAGTACCCTCGTTGTCGTCGTCGTCCAACTCACTCTGTATCTGCCCAGGCTATCGCGCAAAATATTGAATCCGCACTACAGAAATTTCAACCATCGGATCGCTCTGACGTAGTACTCCTATTCTCAGCACATTCGTTACCAATGTCGGTGGTCAATCGCGGAGATCCCTATATTCTTGAGGTGTCTGCTTCTGTGTCTGCCGTTATGGACCGACTAGGGCACTCGAACCCTTATCGCTTGGTTTGGCAATCCCAGGTTGGGCCCTCTGCATGGATGGGTATGCAAACAAGTGAGGCTATTAAGGGACTTGCGCGCCTCGGAAGGAAGCAGGCGATCCTTATTCCGATTGCCTTCACAAGCGACCATATCGAAACACTCTACGAGCTAGATCTGGAGTACATGACAGAAGGGAAAGAGGTAGCACTCGTGTTGCCCAAGTTCTCTCGATCGCTAATAACTCTATTTCACAGCTTGGGATGGAAATGCAACGTGCAGAATCCCTAAACGAATCGCCAGTGTTCATCCGCGCACTGGCTGACATTGCAGCGCAGCACCTTCGCGGCTATTCTTCTAGAAAGAGTGGGCCGACGAGTATACAGATGGGTCTTCGTTGCCCGGGTTGTAAAAACGCGACATGTGATCAACAAAAGCTCTGGTTTGCTCGTGCGGGACTACCATGAGTCGGATTAGACACCAATAGACCTTCATGATTAGTCAGCTATAACCTTGTAGACGTCCATCAGAGACCATGAGACATTTCCCCGTCTAGGCACCATGTCGTCCATCACTGTAGTCTCAGCCCCAGGAAAAGTTCTCATCGCTGGTGGATACCTCGTGCTCGACCAGAATTTCACAGGCTTGGTTATCTCAGCCTCGTCTCGCTTTTATGCCGTTGTTCGTGATAGCCAGGCACTAGGCCAGATCAACGTCCGATCACCCCAGTTTATCGGAAGGGAGTGGTCGTATTCTGTGACGATCCATGATGACGGAAAGGTCGACGTGGATCCGGCTTCAGAGAGGTGTGTTTTTGCCTCGGTGCGCACTGCTTTGAAATAACCCCTGGCAACAGCAAGAACAAGTTTGTGCATTACGCACTGAAGTACACACTGATGCTAGCCTCGGAGCGCCTGTCGTCTGTGGGATCTGCCCGATCCTTGCGAGATTCGCTGCAACACGGCCTCGATATCGCCACTGTGGGCGACAACGATTTTTACTCCCAGCGCGCAAAGGTAACTCGGGACGTGCAACACTCACGACATTTGGCTGACGGATCTTCCATCAGCTCCGAGAGTTGAACCTGCCCCCGACGGTCGCCTCCCTGGCGAGTATCACGCCGTTCAATCTGCAAGACGTCCCCCTGGATAATGTGAACAAGACCGGGATGGGCTCCTCGGCGGCGCTCATCACGTCCATTGTCTCTGCCCTCCTGCTCCGACTCGGTGTGATCACCGCACAAGAATTCACTCAGCCCGACAGCGCCGCGCGCAAGCTCGCGCACAACACCGCCCAGTTCGTGCACTGCTTTGCGCAGGGCAAGGTCGGGAGTGGCTTTGACGTCTCGTCCGCCGTGTTCGGGAGCCAGCTGTACACGCGGTTCAATCCCGCGTTGCTGGACGGTCTGATGAGAGAGGTGAGTCCCTCGTACGCGCGCGCGATGCTGATCGGTTGATCGTGGTCCAGGCAGGCGCGTTATCGCCCGTGCTCAGCCCTGGTGATCACTGGGACTCCCGGGCGGTGCCGATCCAGCTCCCGCCGCGCGTCAGGCTCGTGCTGGCGGATGTGGCTGGGGGGAGCAACACCCCGTCGCTCGCGAGCAAGGTGCTGAAATGGCGGGCAGAAAAGGCAGAGCAAGGCATGCGCGTCGCTCTTGCTGTGTGGCGGTACTGATGTCTACGTGGCCAGCCAACGCGTTGTGGGCGGCCATCGACGTGTCAAACCAGGCCCTCGCTGTCCTTATCCGACGGATTTCGGATTTGAGTGAGCAGAATGCGGAGCTGTATGCGTCCGCTGTCAAACGCATGTCTGGCGAGCCCTCATCCAAGGTAAGAGAGCCTTGTCGCCTAGTGGGCTGAGTTGAAGACAGATCTTGTAGTGGCTTGACAGTGCTGGACCAGCACAGTCCATCGTCCAAGCATTTTTGGATCTCCGGAAGACGAGCGAGGTAAGCTTATGTCTGGTTATTGGGAGCCTTTCTATTCAATCGTCGTACAGAATACGCGTGCGCTCATGCGTCAAATGGGCAAGGAAGTGGGTGATGACGTGCATATAGAACCCGACGAACAAACTGAACTCTTGGACGCATCCATTGCGCAAAAGGGGGTCATTTGTGGTGGCGTGCCTGGTGGTAAGTGGATGCTGATTCTCTTGTCACACATGCGGCGCATTCCTTAACACACAGCGGGTGGGTACGACGCAATCTGGCTCCTCGTACTTGAGCCCGACGACGGTACCTCTGAGCCCCTCAACGCTGTCGAGAAGCTCTGGGAGAGATTCCCACATGTATCGCCTCTCCTGGCGACGGAATCGAAAGCGCGCGGCGCTCAAATCGAGGATATCGACCAAGTCCCTGGTTTGCGTGCCGTCGTGCAGCTACGCCGATGATATATTTTTT
>JBBPMS010000062.1:0-14141 GCA_038090435.1 Phylloporus scabripes | reverse complement strand
TTTTTTCTACCTAGAGATGCATGTCCGTTCATTGAACCGTTTGCGACAAATAATGACCGAACGTCGCGTGTTACGCGCATATCCTGGCTTCACCCTCACGCGTCCATGCCTTACCCAGTGCGAAAAAGAGGGACATAACCATGACCAGCACGCCAAAGACAAGACACATGACGGCGGGGAGCTTCGTTCGCGAGTAGAGCGGTGTGCGAGAGTCGGTGAGTCGGAGGTAGCACGCAGCGGGAAAGATAAAGGCGAGCGCTGTCGCCGAGACGCCACCCGTGATCTCGAGTGTCACTCCCAAGTCACACGTGATGAGGGACACTAGAATAAAGGTGAGTATGTTCTCTGAGCACCTGGAGAGAGACGCACAAAGCATCGACGCGCAGAGGATGACACTGGTAAAGAATACGTGGCGTTGAGGGTTGAAGGCCTCATGCGAGAAGAAGTATTGTTCAATGACCTGTGCGTCGTCACTCAGCCTGGCTCAGGTCACGCACTGGATGTCCTACCTCTCTACAAACAAACAGTTCCAGAGGGAGTGTAGTAAACATGTTTAGTCCGAAGCAAAATCGGGCAACGTTGATCAAGGTATCGCTCTGGGTCTTTTGTTGAGCATCGCAAATACGCACCAGGAAAGATACTTACACCCGAGAAATTGTTCAAAATGTTGCCTTGCGTCTTGTCGGTAAAGACCCAGAAAGCAGAGATGGCGAGGATACTGCAAGCGACGAATGAGATCGCCGTCGAGATATGGGTAACGCGTGTAAAACGATCGAGCGTCGGGGTGCGCAGACTTCCATATATGAGAAGGGAGTTGTGGTGACAAACGAATGCGAAACTGATGACGCCAATCGCCTGAAATATGCCTGGACCAATAATAGTGAGCCGTTTTGATGGGTCTCCTTTCAGTGCAGGGTCTACATGTGGGCCTTCCGCAAGGACAGAAACAACGATTATCAACATGCCAATTAGCGCCAGGCCAGAGGCTCGGGAGAGTTTATGGATATCACGATGGAGAGAGAGCGGGTAGGATACACAGATGGTGCAGAGTGCTATGACGAATTGTCGGTTGGTGAATAAGGATAGGACGGGTATCTTGTAGAGTGTTGGGAAGAGCGAACGAATGACATGGGGTATTGTATCCCCTGTGGATAGTCAATGGAATTTGCGGAGAAGACAGGAAGAAAGACTGACCGATGATGATGCCAAATGCACACATACCTTTGATCGTGCGAATCAGATATATATACCCGTGATGAGGAATAGACCTACCGCCGAATGCGAAAGCAAATTGGAAGAGTGATACTGCAGCCCGACCACTTGGGCCAAAACATCTGTCCATGATTTCAATGTAGGAATCCCTGCCACTGAGTTTGGCATTTATCACGACCAGACGGATAGTCCAATCTGTGATACCACAAAGAATAACCAGCAAGACTATTCCGATAAAGAAACCGGCTTGGCTCAGGGCATATGGTAAACCTTTATACTGGATGGATGAAGCGTTTGATAAGTTTGAGAGGGTACATACCAATGATACCTGTCGAGCTTGTGAGTGCATACTAAGATGCATGAGATGGAGCTTACCGGCGCCGAGAATCGAGTTGGCCATGTTAGCGACAGAGTCAAGCACACCACCGCCAGCATGCTGTTTTGCGGCTACCTCGCTGAGGTCAAAGTCGGACGATGTATCTTGAGTCTCGGAGTCGTGCATTGGCATGGTCGTGTCTGGGGTCCTCTGAGAGGTCGAGCCCATGAAACCCGCAAGCAATGGCAGGGTTCTTCGTCCTCGCCTCCCCGGCCGCGAACTCCGAGATGTCCTTTGCTGACGCTCAATGTCGGCCAGGGTAGTATCATCAAAATCATCTGAATCAAGGTCGTATTCTATACCGCTGGAGTTGCTAAGACAAGTCGACGAATTCGGTCAAGACAACGCACCGGTTTCTCGACTTTGAATGGTCGACCTAAGTGGCGGGCCTATGACTTGCACCTCCTCTCTGAACCTGACGGTATGCTCCCCACGCCGAGACAGTGTGATAGAGTGACTGCTGCCAACACTCTCGGTATCATCATCGTCCGGAGCTGCGAACAAAAGGTGTGAGCGATGTTCCGTGTCTTCTCCTGTGAGATCCTCGCGTGATCCACCAAGCAAAGGTTGGTGGGCCTCTCCATCCCCGACTGCGTTTCTGTCTCTTTGCTTCGAGTTTTGCGAGAACATTGTTAGCGGCCTCCCATGGAATTGTATTGGTACACGTTCCGCTGCGCGTCTGCGAAGCGGAGAACGTAACACGTGACTCGGATGCGATGACACCTCCAACCACCGCAACTGCATTATTCCCTAGCGTCGCCCTCGCCGTAGCGACGTCTTTACGGGCAGTGGCTACTGGACGATACTCTCTGAGCACCAGCACCACCGCGCCGCCGGATGCAGTCCTTCATTACGTCCGAATGGTTTCCTCACGAGTCACGACCGCCATAACCTGGGCTCCCAGACGACCCTACTCCGAGATTCCCGTGCTGCAAATCACACACCCGGCTCGGCCATTCGCAGGGGACAGGTGGTGCTTTTCATTTGGAACGCAACAGATGGTTCCAGCTTCAACAGTATGAAGTCGTATTTATGTGGATCTCAAGTCAGTCCAAGCCTCCGAGACAGTAATGGCGCACGTTTGCCTCGAACACAATGACAGACATCCGAACAACGACATGCAAAGTACGTGAGTTCTCCTGGGTATAAATGGTCAAGAGACTGCATAAAGCACGAGAGAAACCATCAACATCCGTACGCTATTGATTAGCTTGTGCAGTATTTCCGGCGTGAGCTCCCCCACTTGCACTGTGATTGAACTCTCTGCAGCGACCCGCCTGTCTTCTTCCACATCCTGGCCAGTGGCCAGTGGGTGTGAGCAAGAGCGAGATCGTTCTATGAGAGGGTATCAACAACAAAGTATCTGACAGCGTCATTAGGCTCACCACATTTCGCAATGTAGCCGATGACAAATAACTTGGACTTGGTTTGAAATCATGTCAGCGTCTATATATGTGAGAACAGAGAGAATCCACCTCGGCATCGTTAAGTGCTGCGTCCCACTGTCGTAAGCGTGCCCATACAAGAGCTCGGCGGGCAAGAACATGATCGGCCGTAGCCTTGCATTCGGGATCGCTGCAGTGAGTAATTCTTCCGCATTGGAGAGTTGAACGTGTCTCCAGGCTTCGAGCGCGGCGTCGTCGATTTGGATTTCGGGTTGGGATGTGAGCGTAGATTAGGAGGGGTAGTTGGTTCGTGCGCGGAAAGATGATCGAAAGAAGAAACGACATACTTTGATGACAGAAAGATCTTTGATGATAATTTTCTATCCCTGTGCAGCAAATGCAAATAGCTGATCGTCTGGAGAGAATGCAATTGAATGTGCAACACTGTTCCATGAGATGAGGTCAAGTTGGGTGAGTCTAGGTGTCCCAGAATGTGATGTTGTCCCTCGTAGCATACGCTATGAGTTTCCCGTGCTGCGGCAAGGCAAGACATTCAGAGTTGCCACCAGGGACCGTCCACTCGGAGACAGTTGACCCCGTGGATGCATCGAGTTTCTTGATTTTGCAGTCTTTGGTTTTGATGAAGAGGTGGTTGTTTTCAGAGCAGGCCATGCCACGGTTCCACCTCCATTTCCACATTGGCTAGTAATCGCCCGTCGTCGCCGTAAATTCGGACAGGTCTCTCAGTCGCTGTCGCGATTCTGTTGCCTTGTGGGGAATAATTCGCTGCTCTGATGGGCTGGCCATGGTCGAGCGTTTGTACTTTTCTGTGTTCTGCAATGACCCAAGCCGGGGCTGTGTGAGTCAAATAGTCCGCGGAGACAAGTCGCTTCGAGTCTGGCGAGAAACCTACGTCCCAGATGGACGGCTGGCCCGGGATCTTGGCCGCAAAGACTTGTTTGTAGGTCGTCACATCCCAAACCAGCATGTCGCCATAGTATGATCCCGCTGCGATGAATCTGCCATCCTTGGAGACAGCAACACAATAGACTTCTTTCGCTTTCATCGACGCTACTCGTCCTTGACTCGCTATACTTGAACACCCGCATCCCCAGCGCTGATAAGATGCTTGCCGTTCGCTCTAAATGTCAATACATTTACCCAATCGCCAGCGTCAACTTCAACGGTTTGGGAATATTCTTGTTTAACATCAGTACCAATCTACCTCATCTCTCAGCACGCACCCATTATGCCAGCGAGTTGGACATTGGCGACGATGAGGATAAACAAAGAGGCTGTGGTACGTGGGTATACATCCCCGAAATAAGACGCATCTCGTAGTTCGAGTGCTTGATTTCATTTCTGGCGGTGACCCAATCCAACCTTCAGCTGAAGGGCGCGACAGGTGTTGGTATGTGACATTCTTTGGATGTAAGATGTTTCCTCTTTGTTCCTCAGGATAGGCCGAGGATCACACGTACGTCCGAAATTTTCGGCTTTTCGGTAGCTAGTCAGAACATAGTTTACCCATTATTGTAATTGCTACTTACCTCCATCCTCGGCATAATCCGATTTCCGCTCCTTTTCCAGTGACACTTCATACCAGGTAGTTTTATCTCTCCAACGTTAATGGCGTTCTCTGGTGCCCTGGCAAGTGATTGACTAAACTCGACCTTACTCCCAGACTCACACCTCAGCCAGACACTCACGGATCTCAACGACTTTATTACTCCATCACAGGCATGCATCAAACCGGTTGAGCAACTCAACCCCTCAGAGAAGCTCAAAGACGCCGGGTCTGCCTCTGTACGTATTCCTCCTCGCCCTTTTTGCCAGCCGTCAACGTGTCCTGCCAGACGGAAATCCGCATCGACGCGTCCGGATCTTATTACGAAGTGTCATCCACCCCCTCGACTGCGCCCGCGTCTGTGCGTAAACTACAACAGGCGCAGATCAATCTCAACGATTGCCTTGCGTGCAGGCAAGTCTTGCGCTCCATTTTACCCCTGCTTCCACTCACATGCTGACAAATAACAGTGGGTGCATCACCTCGGCCGAGTCAGTCTTGATTACGCTGCAGTCACACACGGAGGTGCTGCAGGTTCTGGAGGCCAACCCGGCTGCGGGTTCACCGGGACACAAGGTACCAGTGTTGTCGATCGCGCCACAGAGTCTGGCGTCGCTCGCGGCGACACTGTCAACGTCGAGTGGGCCTGTCGGACTACAGCAGGTCCTGCGACGCGTACGTGCATTCTGCGCCGAGGTGTTGGGCTTTGTGCATGTCTATGATACGACGTTTGCGCGGCACATTTCACTGCTGGAACACGTGCGCGAGTTTTGGGAGCGGAAACGGGAGGGGAAGCTGCCCATGCTGGCGAGCGCGTGTCCCGGATGGATATGCTATGCCGAAAAGACGCATGCTGAGATGTTGCCGTTTGTTTCTCGGACGAAGAGTCCTCAGCAAGTGATGGGCACGTTGGCCAAGTCGTGGTTGGGGGCCAGATGGGGAAAACAGTGTGTCTTGGGTCCATCAAGGGTGGCGTCGACTCATGTTTTGTTGTATAGGCCTGATCAGATATACCATGTCGCTGTGATGCCCTGCTATGACAAGAAACTGGAAGCATCGCGCCAAGATTTTTACAACGATGTATACTCGACGCGGGACGTAGACTGTGTTATCACGACGGGAGAACTGGAACTACTCATGCGAGACAAGGGCTGGGACCTCTCCATCCCTGTTCCCGAAGAAGCCGGTGGACAAGAGGACATGCCTGAGCTGCTGCATCATGCGGGGACGAGCTCTGGGTCCTATTTGCACTCGCTCCTGTCGGCCGTCAGCCGGGCATCTGCAGAGCCACTAGAACTGTGCATGAAGCAGGTGCGCACGTCTGATTACGAGGAGTACACGCTGCAGAAGGCGGGTACTGGTGAGGTAGTGTTCAAGGGGGCAAAGTGTTATGGGTTCCGGAACCTGCAAAACGTGGTGAGAAAGGTTGGGAGAGAGGGAGGGGTGCATGTCGGAAAGGGAGCTGCGGGGCGCATGGTTGGGAAAGCGAGGGTGAAAAAGAACGGGGAGAAGGGGTACGATTACGTGGAGGTGATGGCGTGCCCAGGTGGGTGCGTGAACGGGGGTGGGCAGGTGGTGGAGGACGGCGTTCCGATGACAGAGCGGAAACGTGAGTGGACTGGACAAGTCGAGGAGGCGTACTGGCAGTTGCCGATGGGCTCAGATGAGCTGGATGGTGCCGACCGCGTTGCGGTGAGGGTGCTCGGGGACATGTGTAGGCCGGAGGAAGCGGGCCGGACGGGGTGGGACGCGGAGATGGATTCTGATGCGGAGGGGCGACGGCGGGAGCTGTTTCGGACATGTTACCGGCCCGTAGAGAGTGAGGTCATTGGATTGGCAGTGCAATGGTGACGTCGTAGTGGTTATTGTTTTACATACAATGGATACAACAGAATAGTAGCTCTAAGATAGAGACATTAGACGAGAGTAAGACGTTCAGTGCCGGCGATGTTGGGCGCCGTCTTTGAACCAGTATTTGCACGAGGCACAGTACTCGGGTGTCGATAGTGTAATCGTTTCCTTTAGATCCGGGCCAAGGTACTGCATGGGGATGAGCACAGCCGGAGAGGTGGCACCGGAAGGACGTACCCTTTCGCACTGGCAGTTTGGGCACTTTCGGGGATGGCGGGCGGAGTGAATGCAGTATGGGCTGTCACAGTCAATTTTCCTGACCTTGCGGGTCTGATGGTGGTCAGGACGGATTCTGGCGAGACACGGTGCGGACTCACCACCGCATAGTGCTGCGGCAGAAAAGATCAGTGCGCATTCTGGAGAAGCGTGGGAAACTTACCCCACAACCATACTTTGTTCCTTCGCTGAGAAGGATGAGCAAAAAGAAGATACGAGGAATAAAAAACGGACGTTTCGAGGTTACACATGGCAGCTTGGGGGGGTTCAGACATGCATGGGAGGAGAGAAATGGGACACACCTGAGCTGGAATGAGGAGGGGGAATGCGGATAGCGGTGCAAAAATTTGGTCGTTTATATGTCAAAGGATTGGACGGACAAGCAGTCACGTGAAGAACGATCGGACAAGATACGATAAGAATCGCAAAAAAGCAAGCGGCGAGATTCGATGGTCGATGATGATGCGGTACGTGGTGGCCCGCTTGGCCCGTCGGTGTTGTCCCTTGTTTGGTCAGCCCCGGTGGCATCCTCAATGTCCCCCACGACGCGCTCGCGGACGCTCCTCTTCATCTCCTACCGCGACTCGAGGACGAGACCACCCCGCTCAGCGCGCTACGACGACCCCGACGGCGACGAACATGAACACCTCATATCCGCACACCTTGCCCTCGACGCCCCCCTCCCCCCGAAATGGTATCGTTCTCCATTACTCGGCTTGCCCTATCTCACCCAACTCCAGGGTCGATCTCGCAGACCAGGTCGAGGAATCACTCGCCCGCGCCCACACTAAAAGTGCGTTCCCCATCCGTCACAACTCCGCCCCCACCAACCATCACATCAAGTCGCTGCCCTTGAAAAACTACACGCAAAGCACGTTCTCCCCGGCTTCGCGGACCGCTCAGCTGAGGAAAAGGAAATCGAGGCGGCGACAACAGGCATAACAAGGGTACCCGTCTCCCTCCCTCTCTGTTGTGCGGCCTTACCCCTTTTGTGCACTAGGACTTTCGCCGCTGCCACTCTCTCATACAACGCATCGGCTCAGACCAGGTACACACATTCCCCCCTTCCATTCAGAATCAACACGAGGCCCTGGCAGCCAAAAATGTACAGAGGGGCTTGGCTGCCAGAACACAGGAACTCAGCTCATCTTTCCGTAAGAAACAGCGCGTGTACTTGGAACGTCAGTTCTCTTCAATCAATTACACCTATCCCTCTTTGTCACCTTTCCACATCCAGGCCTCCAAGGACATGCCATCAAAAATCAGGACCTTCTCATCGCATCGGGCACCATCCCTTCCAAAGGTTCCGAAGGTCTGACGGCAGTCGACGAAGACGTGCAAGCAGCAGCGGTGTGCTCTCTCCATCTCCATCACCTCGTGCTTGTTTAACCACCTCGTGTTCTAGCAAGCACAGCTGCACGAGACTGATCAGATGCAGGATATACGGCTTCGTGACCGTGAGGTGACAGAGATTGCCAATTCCATCGCTTCACTGGCGGAGCTATTCAAAGACCTGTCGATTCTCGTGATCGATCAGGGCACCCTTCTGGACAGTATTGAGTACAATATAGAACAGACTTCTGTCCACGTTGCGGAAGCAGTCAAGGAGCTAGATACTGCAACTCGGTATGTCCCATTCCCGCTCGCTCTACCTCGAGCTTCATACCCTGGACAGCTATCAGAAGAATACTGGTCGTCGCAAGATCATTTTTCTCCTGCTCCTCATCATCTTTGGATTAATTATCGTCCTTATCTTCAAGCCTCGCCGCCACCCTCCATCGCCAGACAATTCTTTAGATCCCGTACCTTCTCTGGATAATTTTGTACCAGTACACCTCTACCCACGGATACCTTGATGAACAAACTTGGTAGAAACACGTTCAGGGTTAGTTCTTACCAATCTTACCCAATTGGCATTTCTGCCAAGGTTTGTGATGCCTTGGCTGACATTGGTCCCTTAATGACTTCCGGCCAACGGGTAAACCTTGTCGGCCAGCTAAACCAAATTCTTTTCATTGCTTCGACCACGTTGTGCTGAGGATGCTATATAGGGACATTTTGCTCATCGATAAAGCTGTTTTTGACGCTTTTGCTTGATTGCGCCGAGGAGAGTATGTCACATTCCCCCCATGCCAGAGCCATTGCTCGCGCAGCTGCGGATGTCAATGATGTCTATCCATGGAAAAACTTCCGCAAACGCTGGCTGTCAGGTTGCGCCCCTAATGTATTTGCTGCGAGACTTGGAAATGCCTCGTTGCACCACACTGATCGGTGCATCTTTAATTCCTGATCTATTGGGCACACCCTCAATACTCTGCTAAAATATTTTTCCTCCATTGGACGCAAATCCTGTTCCGCTGATCTCCTCCGTCTAGCAGATCAGTGACCCTGGAAAAAAGAACCAGGCCCAGTTTGAAAGTTGGGCTAAACTGTTTTCGCAATGCATCATTGCGGGCCGATCACAATGCAACGCCAGACGCACAATTCGAACCCAGCTCAGATATCTCCTTGCACGAGTAGACTCATGTCTGTCAGATGATCCCGATCCGGCCGTTGAAGAGTAGTGGTGGCTATTGCTGTGCGTCCACACGGTGCCAGTAGAAGCCTCTTGTGCGTTTTGACAGTGCGTTTGTGGGAGCAACTACTTATCGCCGATGCAGATTGTCAAATAAACAAAAAGCCGAGAAAACGGTATGCAACAGTTATTTGAAATAAAGGTGATGATGTGTCGCATGCGATTGCGGCGCAGTGGGTGGAACCAGGGCACATCCAGGTCACGTGCCGTACTGGCTGCACCTGTCGGATGTGTCTATCGCCCCGGACTGCGGGGTTGGGGACTTTCCCCCTCTTTCAAGAGACTTATCAAAGAGGTCCGCGGGTGACGATGCCAACGTGGTGGTAAATCAATGACTCACTCAATCGTCATGGGCGGCCAAAAGGTACAGAACACAAGCGAGCGTAATGTGCGGAGCTACGTTCAAGCACAGGTTCCGTTGCATTGCACCCACCTCTAGCCGACTAGAACGCCGATGTTTGCGGTCAGAGGCGGACATCAAAGGGATCAGCATAATCCCAGAGGGGACAAAACATGAACGTTTGTCCATGCATTTCCCCAACGGGCATCGGGTAACCAAGAAATGCGTCACTGTCTTGAGATCCGAACAGTGGAGGATTTCGTGATTGCTATCATATGAGGTCACATTGTGGGGCAGCTGCGTACAATAAAAGATGATATCATTACGGATGCCGTAGTAGACAGGTATGCACAGCCAGTCGAAGACCATTCCTCGACATGGGCGTGCAACGAGGTTCTCATGCCAATGCGCCCTGCAGAAAAGTCCGTGAGTACTCGCCTGACGTGCGTGTGATTTCCGCGTACCATGGGATCCCAGGCTGGTAAAACGACCGCATCGCCCGAGTCATACACCTTGACAAGCTCCTTGGGAGCAATCGACCTATGCACGACAACCTGGTAGACAAACCTGCCAGGCCGTGTCAGCGAAGTTTGGACGGCGCAACGCGAACCACATACTCGTCGAACCACTTGTCACTCATGACCATAAAACCCTTGTAGCAGCTGTCATCCCCCCACGAGTTCTCGACCTTGAACCGAACTGGGCGTCCCGTCTTCTCGTCAACGTGGACACCCGAAATCACCATGGCGTGGGTCATGGAGGACTCGTTGGTCTGCAAGCGCTGCGCCTTGGTCAGCGATAACGTGATATTGAATGCTTGCTAAAAACAAACGTCAGCAGCGAGTACTGCCTCTGCGGAGCGAGATTGACTGACCTCGTACTGATGGTACGCCGTGTCCATGATGCCAACATCCTTCGTCGAAGACGAGAATTGGCCGACATCGCAGCCAAAGAAGACAGGTTGGCCAGCTTTGATCGCCCGGACGACTGCGGCTTTGAGCTCCTCGCTCGTCGTGTTGACGTCTGCAGTGTCTTAGACTCGCAAGTGGACTAGGGCGTATCGCGACTCACAAAGCACCCTACGGCCACCCCACACATTGCCAAGCTTGTCGACAGTATAAAGCTTGCCATATTCATTTCGGGGATCGTTGATGAGGGAGAAGGATTCCGCAGGCTAGATGACGTGCGATAAGCACCACGACTCGCAAAGACGGGGGAAACACCAACAGGGTATTTGGCGGTGAATGCGCGGTAGAATTCCACAGGTGTGCCTTCCCACTTGGCGTATTTCCCTGCCTCGTCGTAATATTCCCAGGTGAACGGAGTATCAGGTTTCGGCGGGACGCCGAGGGTCGCGGTCAAGATAGTGTAGACGTCCTGCATGAGTTGCTCCTTCTTCGCGCGAAGGGTCGCCTGCACCTGCGCGGAAGACAAGGTCACGTCGGCGCGAAGGGCGTCAGAAAGGGCACGGAGGGTGAGGGCATGCTCGCGGAGCTTGGCGGTCAGAAGTGTGTTGAGGGCACTGGAAGCACCAGAGTGGTACGACTCGGGGTACACGGCTCGAGGCACGAGACCGTAAGTCTACGATACCAAGCAGGTGAGTAAAAGTGATGCGAGGAAGGGGAATGTACCGACTTCAAGGACGTTCACGACCATATCCCACTGACCACCATCTCCGATGGGGCTCACAGCAAGGAAGTTGACAAGTCGGTCATCCACCGGAAGATGAGCGTTCTCGATGGACAATTCGAGATAGTAATTGGACTTGTTCAGCTTGTCCCAAAAGAAGAGGTATGACTGTAAAGGCAACGTCTTAGAAAGGTACTAGACACTAAAGGTCGTACTGACCTGAGAAAACTGAAAGTCCTTGAGCTTGAGCTTCTTCATGGCATCATACCTGATGACGTTGGTGGTTGCAAAGAGCCAGCAACGACCGCTCGATTTCTGGTCTGTGACGGGACCGGGCTTGAACTCAAGTTCTGTGTTGAACACATGGGGAATAGCAATCCCGGCTTCACGGGAGGTGAGGGTGGTCTTTATGTTGTGCTGAACCAAGACGGTGCGGGCGAGCTGGGTCTTTGGATCAGCAGTCGCGGTGGATTCCCAGGCGTCAACGTTGGTGAGGTGGAGGACGCCGTCCGCAGACTTGGGTGGATCTGTGATCCGGACGTTGTTCAGCAGAGACTTCTCGTCGATGGACCTGCTTGCACGGTCGGCGGGTCTGGTAGACTGAGCAGCAACTTTCGAACTTGCGGAGCCCATTGTGGGGATTATGGCACAAGTCTGGGGACCCACAGATTTATATACCGGTCTCTGTTCGCTACAAAGCACACGACCCGAACACGACAACAATGGCTCTACACCGCTTCAGCATCATCTGACTGATATCGTTTCTACGCAAAGCAAACATGCAGATACCGCACGAGGTGTTAGCCCAGCTGCGATCGTCGCACCCACACTGCTGATAGCATGAAATACCCTTCAAACAAATAAGCCAAGTTGGCAGCATGGAAAGATGGTGCTAACTTTCAAAGGGAACACTTTTGAATCAGCACAAGCTTTTTTTTCGGGTCCCAAATGGTATGCCATCACACCCTGCACACTGTCAGATGCGGTGACATAGGGCCTGGAACATGAACGTCAAACACATCACGGCAATTATCTAGTAATTACTTACCATGCATGAAAAGCCGCCCTCTTTCCGCATCATACGCGGCGCAGGTGCTCCCAGACGCCAATTCGCCGGGGTCCTCAAAGACCTTTCGAAAAGAATGAGAATCAGGTACTTCCACTTCGTCTTTATGTACCTTTTCAACGAGGTACTTTTCCCCGTAGAAAGAGCCGACGCCACGGTTGATTGCAATCCTCAGCGCAGAAGAGGCAACCAGCGCAGAGGGATCATTCATTTGCCGCGTAACCAAGCCCAGACCATCAGAGAGTCCTTCATATAAATTTATTCACATTCAGTGATAGAATGACCACAGCAACCCTCACCTGCTGCCCAGAGCACTCCATTGGCATCAATGGCGAGGTTGTCTATTGCCCGATCTGCACAGGATGGCAAAGTCAAGTAAGTACAAAAGCAAAGGCAGAACCCAAACCAGTCTTTATAACTTCCGTGAAGACAAGTGTGTCATCAGACTGTCGTTCCAGAACTGTGATAGCTCCTAGGACACAGTCCGCGACATAGAATGTATCATTACTGCCACCAAACCCTTTCACTATGCCATTGCTAGCATGTAGTCTAGTGTGAGCAAACTTGCAGCCGTGATCTGCATGGCAAAAACCAATGGATGCGTCAGGGGTCAGTGCCAGCAAGCTCGCGATCCTCTTCTGTGGGGCATCTCAGACTCTGCGTGGAGGGAGAGTCGAGAGGGCGTACAAAGCCAGTTTTGTATTTGTGATCGTTTGTGAAATAAACACTTCGTCCATCTGGCGACCCCACGACGTCGTTTGGAGTAACGATGACACCAGGGTCCTGGAAGGTCCTAGCGTACTCCAGTGTGGTGCTCCCAATGCGGGTCTGGAAGACTTCGATGACAGAATCCGCGCCAACCTTCCCTGGGTCCGCTGATACGGGAATCCTGTGGTTGACGAGGTATACGTAAAGAAGAGAAGGGTCATCCAAGGACGGCACAACGTCCATTCCATGCAAAGAAATCCCATCCGGCGAGAGGTGGCCAGAGAAGGAGAGTCGGGTTACGGTATCAGTGATTGGATCATACATAGCCACATAATCTAAATCGAGCCTTCCTGATGCATTGAGCCGGCCCACCGGTGGCATCCAGTGGATGCGATTGCGTGGCGTGGAGCAGGCGAGATAAACGAGGCCAGTGGGCTGATGTAGCACGAGTTCTGTTGCATAAAAAGCGAGCTGCGGGAAAAGACAGGGAGGGTTGGATTGACGAACTCTCACATGCCTGTAGGCCAGGCACCATCTTGCAGTTGTCATTTCCGGTGGGTTGGATGACCCTGCCAACTCCGAGCGCAGCCAATGCATGCGATAAATGGACGTAAAATGCACCCAAAAGTGCGAGAACGACGACAGTAACGCTGAACAACATCTAGTGTAGTTCAAACAAGGAGACTGGCACGTGACCGACTAGGACTATGTGGATCGTCGTGAAGACATGATGCCATCACTAGGCCTCAGAATCCCAATAACCAATTACAAGCGACGAAAGTCCATCCACCACTTTTGGCGTTCTCAGTGGATACCCTTGTCCACGTGATCATATCTGGAGGGTATAACTGGCCTCTGACTCAGCCTGAAATTCCCTCCTCGTCCAGCATCGTCGGATTTTCCTCTTTTCTTCTCCTCACCGTCGGAAATGGCCATAGACGTACTGGAAGTCCGTTCTTCATCTCCATCTTTCTAAATCAGCACAAACTCGCCGAAATTTTCAGGTATCTGCGCCAAGCTTGGCGTATATCTGCCTCGGCGGTTTCGTCGTTCTCGTGAGTCTCTGCTCTTCTCACATGCGCTGTTGCCTCGAGCCCACCTCTCCTTATCACCCGCTATCCTCTCGGGACTCACTGGGCATCATCCAGTTTTCTAT
>JBBPMS010000061.1:48426-60126 GCA_038090435.1 Phylloporus scabripes | reverse complement strand
AAATTTTCGTTGATGGATAACGCCGCAGAGGTGTGTCGACTGTAGAGGGTTTAATTGGCGGCGAAAAGGGCAGGGAATGGAAGGAGCTCGGCGAGTCTTTGAAAACCGATATTCTAGAAGGAAGAGATGTGGGATTGCGCCCACAGTTCGTGACGAGATAATGACTGAGGTGTGAAGTTGGTAAAATGACCAATTAGACTATATGAGGGCGGTTCGGCGCTCAGCAAGTTATGAGATGCGCCATATTATATCAAATGACCAGCTTAGCGGAACGCAGGTGTTGATGTGACGTGAATAGATTCGAGCGCATGGTACGCCTTGACGACATAGTTCAAGGGACGGTAAACGAGTTGCCAACGATTGCCGAGCGGACGGCTAGAGGTTTCGAGGCTATCAAGTCGGAGCTCGGTGAAATCCTTGATCCTTGAAACGAAGTAAAAACATCATAGGTGGCATGTTGGAGATATTATACAACTATCATTGATGAATACGTACACATCGACTCTCATTGGACCGACTGCGAGCTTAGATCAAAACCGAACGTGTGCCCTCTCCGACCGATTCAAGTGGGAGGGCATGATACGTGCAACTTGGTGAAAACCAGTTGATTGAACAAAAGTCAAGAGCGCTAGCCGGAATGTCACTAGGAGAGGGATGGACACACCTAGCGATTATCCTCGACCTATTTATTAGCTGTTGGTAGGTGATCGACACGAGGATTGCGGGCGGTGAGGATCAGAGGGGGGGAGGCAGTGTATCACCAGGGGGAAGTGGTGCAAACCAAGAGAACGAGCAACCTCATTGCTCAACGAGAAGCCGTCTTATTTGGCACGTAAACGTGGCGTTGCTCAAGTAATGAGACCACATGCCGGATATCACCGGAGACCATATTCCTGTATCGATCAAACGTACACGGTTTCTAGAAAATCGCCTAGAATGAATTTTCTCAACGCACATTGTACGTACCAAGGAAATCGGTGCTGAGTACTAAACAATATTGACGACCCGTTCAGCTCTGCATTGCCAGAAAAAACTTGATTAACAAACCTTGTAGCCGATGGATGAGGAAATTCATCAAAGCAGGTGGATCAGATCAATCCAGGACGAGAATACCACTGCCCTAGGTAGCCAAGTGAACCAAAGTCCACTTTTCAATCCAATGGCACAGACGGATGGCTGGGAGAGGCATGCATATCTCCAGCCGCACAATCGCAACTAAAAGCACCGATTTCGAGCGCCATAGTAGGTCACTGCGCAGTGACCTTGGGCGCATGATCCCGTAGAACTTGAGCTGTATGTCACCAAAGTTCGTCCCGAGTACAACAGGTTCCGACATATCAAACGAATGTAGAGAGAGTGAAAGTCAAACGACAAGGCGTATTGCCTCTCACGGATTATGACCAAAAAAGGTATTCTAGACCCCTGAGCTAACAGTTGACTAGACCGAAAGATGCATCACTATCCTCTACCCAGCCAAGATCACATTCAAACCACACTCAAGTCGGGAATGATCCTAACATTAATAACGTCTACTTTTGTTTTCCTTTTCCCTTCTCCCCCTCCTCCGCCCCTAGCTCCACCTGCTCCTGCTCCTGGCCTTGCCCACCGCCATTCGTCTTAGAAGACCACGTACTAGACGCCACACACACATCCCCCAAAATATTCCGCAATAACGGGTTCCCGCTCACAGGCAGCTTCACCCGCTGAGCCATGGTCGGCAACTCGGGAAACGCCATCGCAGACAAGCTCAGTGACGTTCGCGCCGTCTCTCCCTTACTCGTTTTCTTAGGCGATATCGACGCTTGCGCAACACGATCCCATATGTCGTGAAGACTGTTGAGAGGACCAAGACGCCGTCGCGTGCTTGGCATTGAGAACGCGCCCGCTTGCGATCCCTGCGTAGCCCGACCCGATCACCGTCGAAATAAGATTGGGAAGTTGTTGGCGTTGTTGAACAAAAGGCATTAGTAATGCCGTCTCGTACGCGGAGGAACACTAACCTCGATCTTGAATCTGTTCCACGCAGCCAAGAGACCCCGTTTCTTTTCTTCTTCCTCCAATAAATCGACGACAGCGTTGATAATGCTTGCCGTATCGTCTAGGTCATGGTCTGGGACATTCCACACTGTCGAAATCAAATCACCGGCACTCTACTCGTTCACCCGATATCCACGAACGGATTTAGAGGGACGCAATTTTGGGGCGATAATCAGGCGTCCAGAGAATCCGTATGCAGTTCATAGAGCATAACCAAAGCCTGACCGCAGAATGTCGGTAAGCGATTCTAAAGGGTCATCAAGAGTCGCACTGCGACCCGTGTGGAATGACCAGGGTTCAACGTTCAAGAGCGGATGAAGCAACATACATACTGCTGCAGTCATTGATTGCACAAATAGGTAAATAATTCAGAGAGGGGACGCAATTGGAGGGAGGGAAATGTTCAGAATTCAGAATGAGCTGAACTGTTTTTCGTCCCTTCCATTTTACGCGCCTGTAATGTATATCACTAACAAGTTCATGAAGTTTTGAAGTCGCAATGTCTTGCAGGAACGTCCTAGCCCTCATGCTGGGAGCGGATAAGGTCACTCGTAACAGACGCCAATCGCATCAGAGTCAAGAGACAGAGTGATGCAAAGGCGGAAAATATGCGCACCAGACGAGGTTGCCCGAGACAAGATAATGCTTCTCTAAGCACGAACTTGGCGTCGTTGTCGCTGAGGCCGTCAAAAGCTTCGGATTCCGTCCACGGTTCAGCACTTCGCCTCCCTCCCACTTACGCGCGCATGATGTACACCCCTCACTTCTTGAAGTGCAGCGTCTAGTACAGATAGAACCGTAGTGAAAAGCTTGGCTGCCAGCCGCGTTGCAGGTCGATTTTAAACGCCGATCGGACTCGCTGAGCCCGCTAGTAGCGCTGACTCGGAAGTAATTGTCATGTGTCATTGATCTACCATGACAGCAAACAGCGAGATCAGAGACTGGCGGATATCTGATCCCGCACGAAAGGTACGCTGCCAGTATGCGATTGGAGCACTGCTACCCATCCGCAGGACATGCGAAATCCCTAACATCAATTCTGTTGAGTGTTTGGTATCCATTTCGATATCCCGTTCGATCAGAAAGTACCAGTGCGTGAATGCTGCTACGCCGTGACGATCGAAAAGGCAAAAACGCGGCGCGCGACCTGGCATAGAATGCCAACCCGATCTCCCGCACTCGGCATCCACATCCAATAACAATCCAATTCGACATGACGACACACACGGAATGCCAATCGGTGTAACCCAGGACACATAAAAGAGAGCGCCGCAGGTCGACGAGCGATATCCACCCCCGCTCAGCGCCCTCGTCTTCTCTATTTCCGCTTCTGCCTTCATTCTCGCATGTCGTCCGTCCGTCCGTCCCCCGTCGCTATTCATGGGCCTCGAAGCCCCGCTTCGATGTGGGTGTTGGGCTACGCCGTCGTTCTGTGCGTCGGCGATGATCCTCGAATCCGCGGATCGCATGTACCCCGATTGGCAACGTGGCGTCCACCCTGTGCCGTGCCTTCAATGGTGCGTTGCACACGCGCGTACTGCGTCGTGCGCTGTTGCTGACCATGACCCGTCCAGAACAGATTTCTCGCGCACGCAGTGTTGGGGTACGAGTGTTCTTGCCACGGTCTTGTTTTGCCCCATTGATGCAGTTTTCGATAGGTCGTGATTGGCTCAAAGTTTGTCGCGCCATTGGCTGAGGCTTGCCCTCCACACAACTGCTTTGGAGGCGGGCAACATCTCTGTTCGTAAATTGTCGTAATAAGTGTCTTGTTCATTGCTGATGTTCATCCCAAAGGGAATATGGCGTGAGGTTATTGTGCACAGTCTAGGGCATTTGGAAGGGTGGCGGGGACTAGTAAGTCGCCAGACACTAGTGACATGGCTTGACTTTGATTGTCGATGTTCATTACAGGAGTTTGTGTTGTTCTTTCCCAATGTAGCATTGCCCCAGAAGGAGGCAAGTGCTTGCAAATTGTTGGAGTTGTACTCGGTCAATGGATTGCCCACCATCGACATACGATTTCCTTTTGGTCTTGAGTCAGGTTATTGAGATAGGTCTGAGTTCTCCAAACAGGAAGGGCATTGGATGTGGATTGTGGTCAATTTATTGGAGGGCATAATTTGGTCCTACTGAGGTGTCTCGGGTGCATGTACTATGGTGTGACGTGTGTTCAATCGTGTCATCTGTCCGCCCGCTCCAAGTCTAAAGTATTGATCTTTTGCTAGCTGGTCTGTAAGCCTTCACGCTTTTGTTTGCCTGGACCACCTTCACTAGCAATACCTAATGAGCTGATCAGAGGACGATAATCAGGCAGGGGGTACTCCCTGCACAAGGTACTATCGTCTTTTATCAAAGTGATCCATCTCCGCTCGAGATGGATCTCAATGACCCAGGATTTCCTCTAGTATTAACGGCAACTTTACCGTCACCGTCAGTCCTGATACAATAATATGCCCTCGAAAACATGAATAGCAGAACGAACGAACGTAAAAAAAAGCAGCGAAAAGCAGCGATGAGCGAGGGCGTGCGCACAGAAGACCAACGAAAAGGACGTTTGTCTGTCTTAGTGACCACGAACGCTCACACCCCCAGTACACCCTTAATTCCGCGCTGCGCCAACACGGCGGTAAAACAACAGATACGCACACCGATCATCCCGCTCAGACGCCCCGAACACGTCATCTGGTCTCACATCTGATACAAACTCGTCGTCTATCCGTATCCACCCCTCGCGCGGCTTAGCTGTCCCCGCTGCATTGTCAATATTGGGGTGCAGCACGTCGAGCGTGTAGTGCCCTCCCGAGGCAGACGATCCATGGTGGTACAGCACTACAGGACGAGGGTCAGGATCGATATGGCTTCAATTACATCAGGGATACTTGCCACCAAAGAGCTTATACCGCGTCCCGTGGAGCCTCTTTCCAGGGGCCATCACCTCTACAATCGAACAAACATTACAATCTGCGACTTGGAATGCGGAGGAGGCTTACCACTGGGAACATCCAACTCGGATGCAAACGACACTTGCTGACTCACTTTGGCGACACCGCCTGCCTTTGCATCATACAAAAACCGTTTGAGATGGAGGATGAGAATCGGAGGAAGTGCATCAATGTGCACCGTCTGCGTGGCGTCCAAAATTGCGCCAGGTTTCGTGACAGAGGTGACTTGCACAGGTTGCGGTGAGGAGATGTATGCAAGGGCATCTTTGATCGAATGAATTTGCTCGCGCTACCAGGAACACGGATAAGTGCTATTCCAGTGCTCAGACGGCGTGGAAGCAAACCTGGATATCTAATTGCAGCGAACGCCAGTCTTCGACCAAGACCGAGTCTTTTTGGTGAGGCACGCGAAGCGTCGAGCGGAACTTGCCGCCAAACATGCGAGTGATTGGTGATTCGGTTGACTTGGCCTGTTAATGATTTGTCTTCAGCTGACCTGCCTCATTGCAGATGACTCACCGTGCGTGTGACAGCCATTCGGTTGCGCCTGCCTACTTCTAGCCATGGTCCGTCCTCATGCGCAGCATGTCGATTTTGCATCCCGTGTGATTGGCCAGCTTCAGTCTTGGCGGCAAGCGAAGAAGAAATGAAGAGGAGTTCTTCTTCCAACGTATCCAAGTAGAAGCCTAAAAACTCTTCTGCGTCCTCTTGGTGACCACCCTAAATAAATCAGGAAATCGATTTTACAATACATTGGGTCTTGTGATAGACTCACTCGCATGTGATCAAAGCGCTTTTTCTCTTTGAGTGCATCGTAGACGTAGGTAGGAATGAAGGAGTCCATGACTTCATCGTCACTATAGCCGTTGATTGGACGTTCGACAGCTTTACCCTTGCCTTCTGGAGCTGGCCTTGTCTTGGGAATAAACTCCTTGAGGAATCTGATCGTCGCGTGGACGAGTGGGGTTTTGCTGTTGGAAATGTCGCCATCAGCAGGGGCACCGAGGAACTTGTTGAGATCGTGGAACAGGCGCCAAAAAGGCGGACAGTATATGAGGACCTGAAGAACGGCATTTGCAAAGCACATGTTTCCAGTGTTGACGAGACCACGGGGTCTGATTTTCATGAGAGGCTGGCTGGACGAACCAGATGTCAGGAGAGACAGCAGCTCGGATTTTTTGGCCGGAGAAACGGGCTGCACGGTGGAGGATGCGGCAGGAACGGAGATGCCAACGATGGACGAGGTTGGAAGGGAATTAGGTTTTGAAGGGGACGAGGCGTCTTTGTATAGGAGGGATGCCCATGACTGTTTTGGGGCGGTTGACTTGGCCGAGGCTGGGACGATGGGGGGCGCTGTGGTGGGAGGCTCGACCAGTTGTTCCAAAGGAGCAGGGGCGGCCACGATGTCGGGTAATGGTGGCTCCTCGGACTCAGTTTTGTCAAGCGAGGCAACCGAGAGGGAGGTATGCGAAGAGACGGGTGAAGCAGCGACGGAGGTATCTGGGGCAGTGGAAGTGGCAGGGGTCGTTTCGGTGCAGGTAGAGGGGATATCGACGGGATCAAGTAGAGTCGGGGTCGGCGCGCGGTCTGGAGTTACCTCTGTGGGGGGCGGAGAGGGAGGCGGCAAGGGCAGACGGAGTGCACGCTGGATGACGACATCTGGAGGGCGGGCACGCCGGGAGATGATGATGCCTGGTGCGGTGGAGGGATTGGTCGGACGGTGTGACCAAATGACATACTCGCTGGATGTGGTACCAGCTGACTTCGGGAACGAGATGGTGGAGATGGCGGGAGATGGCGGGACAGAGAGAGGCAGGTGGGGAGACGAGGGAGGAGGCGCGGATGGATGTGGGTCATTAACGATTATTTCTGCTGGCGCTGGGTCTGGGGTGGGCGTGGGTACGTCTGACTGGTGGGGTGAAAGCGGGGGGAGAGTCGTGAGCTGTTTGGGGAGCGGGGAGATGGGCTGTGTGGGCTGCCAGGCGGCGTGATAGGGGCTGGGTGGGTGCATGGGGTAGTGGGCAGAATAAGAGAGGGGGTACTTGCCATGTAGATACGGACCAGGCGAGTGCGGGGAGGGCTGCGGGTACGAGTAGTGGGAATGATAGTGCTGGGGCTGGGGCTGGGGCTGGTGCTGGTAGCCCTGCAGACTGGGACTAGCACGCGATGGGGGGTAACCACGTCCCTGGTGGTTGCCGCGCGGGGACGACGGCGGATGCGGATGGCCGTTGATGGGCGCGATGGGGTATGGGTACACATGGCTGGGGGGAGCGGGGTAGGGAAAGTGCGGGGGCGGGGAAAAGTAGCTCGGGTAGGTCGGCTGAGATGCAGCCATGGTCGCTGTGCGAGACGACGAGGAAAGGGTGCTGGTCGACGGCGAGGACGGCGAGGACGAACAATGCACACGCGCAATCAAATTTTTATGCCTCGCTGTCTCGTGTCGCGTTCATGGCCAGTCTCATTATCTTGTTTGCTTCTGTTTGCCATAACCCTAACCTTAACTTTGCACTTGCCTAATCCGTACTTCTCCTCCTCCTTATGCACGACGACGACGGACATCCGCTCCTCGTCGAGCTCCTCAGTCTTCGCCAGACTGCTGATCGATTCCAGGTGTGTATGTATAACTCGCACAACGACTATCCTCCATATCTCGTCCCATAGCATGAGGCGCATGCCGCAGCCATTAAGCTGCAACGCCACTCCCTCGAATCTTCCCGTCTCCACGAGCACGCCGTCGCGCTCGAACAGGAGAATACCCGTCTTACGCAAGAAATATATGTTCTCCGCGCACACCCAGAGATACAGCACCATCCTGCCGTGGCGCAGGTACAAGAACTGTCCCTCGCACTTCGGCGTATCTCCGACAAGATCGAACTCACGGAAGACGCCCTCCTCCACCGCGCCTCGGAGCTGACGGACGCGCGCAGCGAACTTGTCAAAGCTAGACATACCGCTGATGGTGCATATGCACTCGCTGCTCGCTTGCGCGCTCGCGAAGAAGCGAGTAAGGCCCGTGAACGCGAGCTTGAATTCAAGGCTCGCGCATCAGAAGAAGAGCGTAAGATGGTCGACCTCGTCGTACAAGAATATGCGGACCTCGTCCGCAACCTCGAGGGTCGCAAGTCTGTGAACCATACCCTTCCCGCTCAACACGGATCCGCCTCCACAATCACTCTCGTCGACAATCTCCAGGACGGCAAGTCCACCCTCCATGGAATGCTGACAGCGTTCTCCACAGAGTCAGAGCAACTTCACGCAACAATTGCCGAACTCAACGCCAAAATATCAGATCTTCAGATAGCCTTGGACGCAGAACGCCTCACCGCCACACATGACCGCAGGTTACTCTCGCAGACCAAGACAGACCTCGATAAACTTACCCTCGAAGATCAGACTGCAGCCAAAATGGTTGCCCGTTACATGTATGTTGCGTGCTTCCACTTCCATCCATCCTGTTCATATTCTGGCAGGAAATTTTCACAAGCCTCTACAAATGCTCTCCAAGAGCAAATTATGACACTCAAGACGCGACATGCCTCCATGATGAACACTCTTGAATTACAATTGTCTATAGCAGAGACCCAACTCTCATCCGAGCGTACACGGTCTGCACGCCTCCAAGACGCTCTCGACGAACTATGTGAAGACCTCGCGCGTGAATCATACGGGAGACGGAGAGAAGTCGCTCTACGACTTTCCTTACTCTCAAGAGAAGAAGGCATCGCGGAGTTTTTGCGACGCTGGGCTAGGAGAGCCAGGGAGTCCTATGCACGATGTTACGACTCAAGTGCCTCACCTCTATCATCCGATGGTGCTGTTCAGGAAGCGTTCCATCGTGTGGTCAATGATGCGGAGTCTCTTTTATCTGCTCTAGATGATGACGTGCAATTTTCCGACACCATTCGTATGTCTGGCTCGCTGGCTCGGATCATGCTATCGAGGGAGGCTGTAGAGACACTGAGGAGTGAGCTACAAGACGAAGCGCAAAAGCGCGTAGACGCTGTTCGAGAATATGCATTGTCTCTCCCCGATGGAATCGCATCCGAGACGGAGGAAGATCCACAGCTCGAAGGCACTCCGATGCGGAACGGCAATGGAGCGCCAAACAATTTACTACCGCCAATTGCCAATGCAAGGCTCGAGCACGAGGCAGCACCTGCCGAATTATCTCAGCCAGGAGATACCCCCTCGCCCCTGTCAGTGGTTGGTGACACAGAAGAATCTATCAATGATCCTTTCGTTGTGACTGCACCTATCACTTCGCTAATTGTCGAACCAACAGAAGGGACGACCACGCAGGTGGAGATGCATTCATTGGACTCACCATCCATGCAAGATAGTGCTTCAACGTCGGTCACACTCCTAGTTGAAGAGGAGCCAAAAGTTCTCCAACCCCATTCGCCGGCTGTGTCTTTGCTGGATTTACAGCAAGACCCTCACAAAGAAGAATCCTCTTCAACAAGTCACCATAAGGATCTCCAGCAGGTTTTACCGCCTCGCGGAGACGAACCTTGGCCGACGGATGAGGTACTAGTCCACGCATCTTCAAACAAAATCTCGTTCCCTCCTCAAGCTGACCAAGATGGACCAACGCTACTCGAGGACGACCAACCTTTACCTTCGACAGCGGTATACAGCCCGGCACCTGCAACATCTCTCGTCACACTGCATTCACCATCTAACACCACCTTGACACTACTTTCCGAGCTTGTGGCTACAAGACATCGCTATGATTCCCTCCAACACGCCTTTCGCGACTGCTCCCTCGCACTCAAAGAATTCAAGCGCACGCTCGCTTCTTCTTCGCCGTCACCGCACAACCAGACCAAACTCCACCGACACCTCGCAACCGTGCTCGCGCGGATCGACGACTACGCTGAGGACGCGCGTGTGGAGCTCGAGATTCGCGTCGCGGACGAGGAGCTCACCGCGCGTGGGTTCGAGACGGTACTCTCTGTGCCCGGGGCGCTCGCGAACGCAGACGAGCGTGCTGAGATAGAGGCAAGCGCGCAGAGCTTCGTGGATGGGAGTGACGAGAGCGTGGCGCGGGCGTTGGAGAAGCTTGGGAAAAAGCTCGAGGACGTACAGCACGATGTGGCGGTTGTGAAGCGGGCGGTACACGAGCTAGCGATGGCGGACGGGGAGGGCGATGACGGTGAGATCGCGGGCAGTGATAAGGACACTGCAGGTGCGCCATGGACGACATGGACGGCGGGGTTGTTGGGGACGAATGCGACGCCGACGCGGTCGCCAACGCCTGCGCAGACGTTTGGCGCGGTGATGACATCTCCTGGGCTGCGCCAGTCCGCGACGCTTGGGGAGGGGTCTGACGGGCCGTTGGCAGCGCTAAATCTGCGCATCCCCATGCCCATCTCTCCTGCATCCATGCCCTATGTGCATCTCGGGCTGGGACGTCCGGTGGAGGTGCCGATGCACCCGAGGACGATATCGACCATGTATTCCATGGTCGGGCTTCGTTCGTCGTCGGTTGGTTTGGGCGTTGGGTTAGGTGGGTCACCGTCGTCCGCGCGGGCGCGTGTGCACGGCGTCGGTGGACGACTAGAAAATGGCCTTGGATTAGGAGGCGAGCCTTCGCCCTTGCGCCCTGGGAGGGGCAGTCGCGCTGATACCCGGGTAGAGGAGCACGATTTGGGCGGTGTAGAATGATTCCAGGCATACGGGTTTACGGAGAGGACACTATTTAAATCACACTCTAGTCTACCGTAGTGGTCAAACGTGCGCTTCATACAAGATCACGTGGCCGCTCCACTTCAAAGTGTTTCCCGGCGACACTTGCCCCCATCCCAATGTCTGCCTCAACGACCTCCGAAATACGAGCTGCGCCTTCTGCAGAACGCAGTAAGCGAGAAAATCGTGGGCGGGGGCGTGGTGGGCACCGTGGCGGACCCAACAGAGCCACCCAACGTGGTAATAGCAAGCCCACTACCGCACCAGACCAAGTTGCGCCTCAGGAGACTTCAGAGGAGGCCCTCAACCCCCCTGTCGCTGCTAATGCCAATGCTACTACAGAGACAAACAAAAACGAAGGCGCCACAACCGACATTTGCTGGATATGCGCCGAACCTGTCAAGTACTACTCCTTGTCCGCCTGCAACCATCGGACATGCCACGTATGTGCGCTGCGGCTGCGTGCATTATACAAGAAACTAGAGTGCACGTTTTGCAAGGTAAGTTTCGTTCTCGCGGTTTCCCCCATATTCACGATGGTCGATCGGGACAGGAGCCCCAATCGACGGTCATTTTTACCATTTCGCCCGATGCCGATTTTGCGTCCTACACACCTGACGTGATTCCCTACAAAGATCCCAAACTCGCCATCTTTTTCGAGACGGAAGAAATGATGGAAGAAACGCTTGTGCTCCTCCGGTTCACCTGTCCCGAGGGCGAGTGTGACTATACTGCTCCCGGATGGGGCGATCTAAAGCTCCATACACGCGCCACGCATGGAAAGATACTTTGGTAGGCATTCGTGTTTCTTTAGATCTCATCCCCGTTCGGTTTGTTGACTGTTCGCGACGCCAAGCGATTTGTGTATCCGGTCCAAAAAGGTGTTTGCACACGAGCACGTCTTGTATCCGCCTAACGTGCTCCCACTACATCTACCTTCGATACCTCATCGACCGAACAAACAACCGCTTAAGGAGTCAATCGAAGGTGGTGCCCATCCGTTGTGTGAATTCTGCCACGAATGCTTCTTTGG
>JBBPMS010000061.1:0-32332 GCA_038090435.1 Phylloporus scabripes | reverse complement strand
TTCCTGTAAGCTGTGCTGCAACCCCACGTGCAAGTACGGGACAAACGCCTTGACGCTTCCCTTGTCCTGTACGTCCCCCGAAACGCCCTGCGCGACCTTGATCGCCGACGACTCAGAAAAGTACCTCGTCGTCGCCGCGTTCTCGTGCGGAACCCGCGTCAACTGGGGCACGTACTTGGTCAAACCGGGTTTCCCATTCGTCTCGGACGGCGCCTTGCCCGCCTCCATCGCCTCCAAACTGCCCATGCCGCGATAGGCCTTGACTCGCATCCCATCGTGGTAAAAGTACTCGCCCGGCGCCTCAGACGTGCCAGCTAACAATCCCCCCATCATGACCGCATTCGCGCCCAGCGCCAGCGCCTTGACAATGTGCCCCACGTTCCCGATCCCGCCGTCGGCGATGACAGGGACGCCAAACTTGTTCGCAAACTCGGCCACGGCATACACGGCGGTCGCCTGCGGCCGTCCGACAGCCATGACCTCCTGCGTGATGCAGATCGACCCGCTGCCCATGCCGACGCGGAGACCATCCGCGCCGGCAGCGATGAGGTTGGCAGCCTGTTCGCGCGTGACGACATTGCCTGCGATCACTTCGAGGCTGGGGAATGTCTCCTTTATCCAGTGAATCATCTCGATCTGATATATCGAGTTGCCCTGTGACGAGTCAAGCACGACGATGTCGAGACCAGCTTCGACGAGGATACGGAGACGCTCCTTGTCGTGGGGTCGTGTTCCAACCGCAGCAGCAGCGTATAGTTGCTTGCTCTTGGGGTTCTTGCTCGCAAGAGGATAATTCTGGTTCTTCAAGAGGTCAGAACGAGCGAGGAGGGAGGTGAGACGGCCTTGGTCATCCACAATCGGAAGTTTTCCCTTCTTAGAGGAACGGAGGATGATGTTAGCCTCGTTCAGGGTCACGCCTTGTGGTGCGGTGACAAGAGTAGTGGTCATGATTTCATGGAGAGATGTGGATGGTGTCTCAAACTGAATGTCGCGTGAGGTGACTATGCCGACGAGTTTCCCGCCAAGAGATCCGGTATCTAAATGTGTGATCAGAACATGTCGGGGAATACGATAAAAGGTCAGAACGAAATTAAACTTCGGCAGTTCACAGTGCGAATGCGTTACTCGTAAGAACGAACATTGATCATATTGTATATACGTCAAAAACCACGAAACACGACGTACCAGTGATAGGAATGCCGCAGAACCCAAGACGGGCTTTGATGTCTAATACATCAGCGACAGTGTGGTTAGGAGAAAACACGATCGGGTCAGCGATAAAGCCGTTTTCATGCCTCTTTACCGCGCGAACCATAGCTGCCTGTGAATCGGGAGACTGGTTATGATGAATGACACCGATACCACCCAATAAAGCCAGACTGATCGCCATCTCTGTCTCGGTAACAGTGTCCATTGGACTACTCAGAAAGGGCGTTTTAAGGACGACATTGCGGGTGATCCTGACATCAGTGACGACATCAGATGCAGGAAAGTCGATCTTTCCTGGGAGCATTAGGATATCGTTGTACGTAAGTCCTCCGTGGAGCTGTGAGTTCATGAGCTCTTGGACGGAGAGGCCATCTGGAATAGGATAAGCCTGAAGGTGCGCAAGGGCTAGAGAAGGGTTGAGGGATTCATTCGATGCGGCAGGCATTTTAGCCAATTGAAAGTGGGAGTGAACCGACCTGAGCTAGAAATTGAAACGCTTATATAAACAGAAAATAAAAAGGTCTTGACAGAGGTGCAATTATACATGTACTCCTTAAAGTTGAGCATAACGCGGTATAACAATTAATACATGCATTTCTCAATGTACACTATGTTTGTGAAATAGCCCTTGTCATGCCATGGATATCTATGTGTCCTTCAGAATCCGTACGTTACTCATGCAATGGCATATTCGTCCGCTTGTGTGCCTCTGACCCCTCTGGCTCTGCAACCGTATTCGTCGGTGTCAAGTCAGGGTCATCCGACGGTTCCCGACGACTATCCGCGCCACGCTCAACGTCTCCAGGTCCACCGCTCTGAACTGTCTTGCGTTCCAGCGAGTACTCGCGTAAAAATAAGACCAGAATCAATACAAACCCGCAAATGGGCGTGGACATGATCCATACCGCCCTGATCGCTACTGACCATGCGTTCAACACGGCATCACGAAGGGCGGCGTCCTATTGACATTTCGTAAATGGGCAGCCAACCCGGATACCAAAGAGGATCGTCTCACAGGAATCAAATGGACCTTGTCAACACTGTTGTTCAGATCAGCGGCCGTGGTGCCAAGACCGAGGCTGGCGAAATTGGGAATACGCGCGAGCTTGCTGGGAAGAACACTCGCGATGATGGCCTCCCCAACGGAAATCCCGACGGCGCCTCCAACGGTACTATCAGATGTTCAATGTCATGCAGCGACACGATGTTCATCTACCTACCGAAGGAATATGAGACCGCTTGAGGAGGTAGCCATGTCCTTTAGAGGCATCGCAGCTTGGAGAGCAACCAGCGGTACTTGGAACAAACAACCTAGCCCCGAGGCCGAGATCATAGGAAAAACCTCCTGCTCGGCGCTGTTTATTGATAAGTACGACGAAAATGGGTCAAGATCAGAGGATACATACAGACTCGATGTATAGCTAAGCATAATCATGAGACCCGTACCAAGGGTGCCCATGAAGTATGCCGCCCACATAATCGGGCGATACTTTCCTGTCTTTGTCAAGGTTACTCCGGAAACGATGGAAAGGAGCGCAGTCCCAAGTGAGAAGGGGAGCATCCTATACGCAACGCATGAGCTTATGGAAAGGCATGGAAGAAAAAGGTGCACACTTGACTCCAGCACCAGTGGCTGACGAACCAAGTACTGAAAAAACGTCAGCTCGGGTGTTCGCATATGAATAGACAGGATAGACCTTGATAGAACAAAGGCAGATAACTGTAAAAAAGATCAGTCAGACATCACGGGGCTCCAGTTTCATCACTTACTACGAGATTGCAAAAAAGACCAAGGCATGAAAGAAAACAGAAACAAGGATGATAGTAGTGGTGCGTGTCTTTGACGTGCCGTTACATACACTGCAGATCAACGAGCACGACGACTCACCTTGAACATACGTGCAGGGAGAATCGCAGATCGCTTCGTAAGCGTTTCATTAATCCCACCAGCAATGAATAAAACAACTCCGACAACAAGAGGGACGATCGTCTTTGCTTGTGACCCTTGACAGAACCAATCATTAACACTCGGCAAGGCAAGAAGCCGCGAAAGATGCCCACAGCTTGTTTGACTAAAGCTAAAGCCAAGAAGTAAAGCCACAACACCTCCAACAAGACAAATGAGTCCGATGAAATCAAGTTCGGCAAGTTCTTCTCGAATCGGACGCCCATGATGTGGATTAAGATTGAGGAAAATAAAGAGAATAATTGCTGCAACACCGCCAGTGGGCCTGGAGACAATTGTAAGTGTCCAGAAAAAAATCAGAGGAGCGGTGACGACGTACAGGTTGATGAAGAAACACCACCTCCAAGAGATGTGTTCTGCAAACGCCTTTGATATTGAAAGGTGTGAGCACCCAAAGGAATTGACGGTGGCACAAAACTCACACCCCCAAGGAGCGGGCCGATGACGCTATCATCGCAGTTGCATCAGCATAGCCGTAGGACGGCATGGGAAATATCTTGCCTGGCAACCCCATAAGTAGCACCAATGAACCCACCATACCTCCCGCGACTACACGACCATTAGCATCATAGGCGCAGGCAACGCACGATCACGCACTCCTTTAGTGAGACGATATCCGAGATAGTGATCATCACAAGCTGTATGATCCCACCACCTCCGATACCCTGTACTGCTCTGCAGATGATCAACCACGTCATGCTCTGAGCAGCTCCGCACATCGCAGACCCCAACTAGCAAAAGGGCATATGTGTACCTGAACACATCCAAACCGGGAGCACTTACCAAGAAAATAATAATAGACGAGTGTAGGATTGCCTTGCGCCCTGAACCATTTGTCAGACGTCAGGGACACGGATATCACGTGGCGTCAACTTACCAAACATGTTGGACAGTTTCCCGTACAGGGGCCCAAAGGCACCCGCACCGAGCATGTATGCGCTGGATGAATGCATGCGGTGAGCAGAAGCCGTGGCGCGCGAGCGCGCGCGCATACACATCAGGACACACCTTCCAACCCAACTATAATTGTTTCCGCCTCCCAGCTCGCGTACAATGGTCGGGAGTGCTGTCGCAACGATCGTCTGTGATGTATGTTATCACTGTATCTTGTCCAAGCTTGCTACTTTCATACGCACCTGGTCGAGTGCCGCCAAAAACATGGTGCACATCAAGCCAAAGAAGACGATGCTCATGCGGTTCTTGGGCAAGACATGTTCTTCCTTGTCTCTCCACGAAGCACCTGGCACGGCCCTTTCTTTTTCGAGGTGCACGTCCGTCTGTGTCGTTGTCATGAGGGGAGGCAAGTGGATGGAATAACGATGCGGCCGACAGGGCTCCGCACTTAAAAAGAGGACGGTGCCGTCTTGCCGAAAGTCAAGTGGTTATGTCTTACCCATATAACCTCTCAACGGAACATCGATCAGGCCACAGGGACATATCATTCCCATGTTGGAATACGGCAACATTGCAACTCAAATATTCCTGCGGCCCTGCCGATAAAAGTAGTGACTTTGGATGGGAGTTGGGTCCGCTAGTACAAAGCGCTCAGTCAGCTGTTTGAATATCCTCGTGCCATTTGCAGATCCAGGAGGTTTTGTGTTTCTGGTACCGGGACACTGGGAAATGCCGACGATCGACGACCGTGTGAAACTGAGCAATCTGGCGAGGATTCTACGGACCCGCGTTGAATAGGATTATATTCATGTGTGTTACAGCGAAAAAAAGAAACTTCAGAGGATGATTGGCGCATAACGGAAGATATTGATGCGATGATCTACATTCGACGCCATCATTTGGATGAATGTTCTTGGTCGTCGCAACAGAATTAAAAAAGGAACAACGATCGATGACAGCAACGAGACGACATTCCGTTCGTGTGATGACTCATGGTCGGAGTTATGACGAACACTTGCTTAGTCATCAGGACAACGGGAAGTAACTTGGCAAAGGATCAGTTGAGGATCAGGATCACTAGTGGAACAGACTCATCTTTCCTGATGGTGATTCTCAGTACCACATAATTAGTCGTTGAAATATGTACAAAATGAAATCGAGCCTTTTCTTGAAAACATCATCCTTCTCCAAAGAACCCGCCATGCAAGTTCTTAACATAGCAAGGCCCTGTCTATTGTAGGAGGCATTATTCGACGGCCAAGCATATCCAAATGGCATCCACACGTTATGCACGCATAAATGAAACATCTCATACAACGCACGTATGGCCATCTCGGCAAGAACCCCATGGTCCGAATAAACACGCCCTGAATGAACGAGTCATCTCAGCTGAGCTCTATTTTTATGGCAGTATACTTGGATCACACATACCCGCATGCCAGCCACAAAAGTAGCCAAATGGGCGCCACAGCAAGCAAGCAAGAAGGGCGTTTGACCCATCCTTGGCAAGCACATTTCCTTAACGCGTACACCCATCGCCCAGAATACGTCGATATACCTCCCAGCGAACCTCGGAGCGCATGGTCCCTGCCACCCACATCCAAAACGGCCTGCCAAGTACCGCCCAACTTGCGCCGTCGACCCCCCCGCCGCGACGGCGATTATCTCTCATCTGCCCTGATAAGATAGGCACAATCGCGGTTATACACATCCACCGCAACACCCTCACGTTACCCATATTCCTCTAAAAGTCACTTTTATCCCCCCGTTGATTTCATTCAGACGAATCCTTATAGACTTCTGTAACCCCTGACCGTCTGCGTGGAACGCCGTCGCCAAATCGGAACACGGGCATCCTTCATATCCTGGCAGATAAGATAATCCTTCCCCTATTTCACAAACGTGCAATCCACACACCCACGCAGCGGGAAAAAAGAAGACATAAATCATTGCCCTACATTCAATCCCAGACTTGTTCTTCTCTCCTGTTCTAAGGGCTCGACACAGCGCTCCGGGTCATGACACGCCATTGTCATATCAGATAGCAGATATGAATACGATCCCCACACAGTCCCGTGTCACATGTCCAACATCCATATCTAATCACGTGCTGCCTGCCATCAACGTCACCATCAGCATCGCTAGTGCAGGCACAGCACACAGACGTCATGCCATCGCTAAACATCTCACGTCTGTGCGACGTCATTCGTCCTTCTTTCTCTTCAGAAGCAGCGCTTGACATGGCCGTCCACGGCGCCACGAAGAACATCCCAGCGCGACACCTGATCATCGACAATCATGAACGAGAACAGCGACGTACGTTCATCTATCACCATTAAACGACGTCCGGAGCCCGGTTCGCACACCCGCACGCACCTTGGCGTCACAAGCCTTCGCGCTTGCAAACGCTCCCTTTCTGTCCTCTCGCTGAATCCCCTCGCCGACCCACACACTCCGTCGGAGACCGATGGATGGTCCACGGACAACCACACACACAGGAACGCGGTATCCGCGAGGTGATTACAGCAAGGGATCCCGGTCCACGATCACGCGCATATTCCAAAACCGATATGACGCACCCTGCGAGTGTGAAAGGCGGGGTTGAGGCGGAGGCGAGGGCGGAGAAGTATGAATGAGATCGATTGCACCATACCGTCTTTATACGTCACAGGAACGGTTTCCTGGAATCGGACGTCGAGGTGGGTGCGAGAAACATGGACTTTTCAACTGTGGCAGGTATGCCGCTATATCGGGCGGGGCAATGCGAGAACAGAACAGACGCTTCGAGACATAGGTGTATGTAGCGCATCGTATTCGCAATGGTAGGATCACCCTGCGAGCACAGAACAGGGGGTGTTCTCGACGTCGCAGCGCGAACAGGTTCAAGGGGAACTAGCAGCACAGCCCAGCAGGGTCGCCATGGTGCGTCGGTATTGCGCCGCGCAGAAGAGATAAGTGACCATGCGGGATCCGCGAGGCATTTTTTCTCGCCCCGTGAGCGGGAATGAAGCGAACGTGGGGATGAGATGTGCGAAGCGCACAGGTCACGATGACGACGTCGACCGCAGCTTGGCAAGGGTTCCGCGGCGCGATGCACCTCAGGTACAAGCGGATAACCTAGGCGCAAGTCACCGGTAAAGCCATGGGGTGGAACGTGCAGACAGAGTCCATTGCATTATATGCGCTCGGCTAGATATGATAAGGAAGTTCACACGGCGGCCCGGATTGGCAACGAGTTCCGACACCGGAACTCGAGATAGCACACCCGGGATAGAGCAAGATGATGGCCACAGCTTTATCGGAGCAAGACGGGGGATGCGGAGAACACATAGATTCAAAAAGTACACAAAAAACCGAACGACTACCACGTGCCAGTGGAGTACTTGGGTCCAGGTCTTGCAGACAGACGACGGGATCAAATTGTTACCAAATCGTAATTGTTTGATATTGGCTGCATGTTCTGACAGGATGCAGCCTCGCAGGGCCGATGATGAGAAAACCCTAGATTTGGGTGTGAAAGTACGCTCTTGGATGAAACCTTGGGGTGTCCAAGCCGGACGCGCGCAAAGGGCGTGCCAGGTCTTCTCGTATGTCGCCGTTGGAGATACCGCGATCAGCCAGGCCGGCGACAACCACAGAATTGGAAGGGTGCCTACCTGCAGGTCGTTGATATGATCCAAAAATTGGGTAAAAAAAAAAACAAAAAGAAAATTTAAACGACGAGTCTGGTTAAGCGGGGGCCGCCAAACCGGACATATTGAACACGACTTGGATACAGCGCTCGCTACATTTTCGTACCTGTTGGAACGTTCAAGGGTAAGGACACAGGAAGAGATGCATGGTGATCATTCTGGGGCGGCCACATGTCAAATCCGCCAGTGTGTCCTAGTGTTAGCCCGGTTCGCCACTGATCAGGTTCTAGCCACACCTCCTCAGAGACAGCTTTGGAACATGTCGACCTGCATGTCCGTTCGACGTAAATTAAACGCACATATACAGGAGGTCTTGCCCCCCCAGAGTGCCCGCACGTACTTGGCCCCTACAGCATAGACATGACTCCTGAGTGACAGACAATCAGTTACAGTAGATTGGACAACCCCGCAAGCTGTACACACTCGATTATACTGAGACCGCCGAGGAGCCCGTATCGGCGCTCGCCGCCCCCAAACATCGTGCCATCAAAGTTTTCGCGAAAAAAAAAACCCCCAAAGTTTTTCCACCTTCCTTTGCGGGCCAGGGTTGACGTTGGGGTCGCGTTCGGGTAAAGGGCGCGCCGCGCGCGCCCTTTCAACCTTCTCGATTCGACACCCGTCGGCCCGAAGTGCGCAAAGCGCGGGACGTAAAACAAAGGACGCGCCGACGCATGCCTTGTTGATCCCCGCTCCAACCTGGGTCTCGCCGAGTTGCTCATGTTGTGGAGATACCGTTTAGCCGAATAATGGGCTGATATCGGCTTGCCAGTCCCGCCCTGTGAGCCTACTGAGAAAAAAAAAAAAAAAAAAGAACGTTTGGATTCGAAACCGAGCCTGACAGTGATTTAGGCTAACAGTTTGGTTCGCTCCTCGGCGGATGCCGTGACAGAGTGGGCGACGCTCATTCGATCGGATTCAACGCCCGATAGGCTCGTCTCAGCTCCAAGCCCTGCGCGCGATTGGAACCGATCTAGTAGTCAGTCTTATTCGGACGCAAGGACGACGACGCGGTCTAGAGATAGGACCGCGGTTTCGTTTACGGAATCCAAACGGAGATGCCTCTACTGCGCTCTTCTCGCGTAGGAGACGGGAATTCGCTTAATATGGTTTAGACTAGAAATTTGATAGGTGTCTCCGAACTGCAGGCTCAGTAGTGGCGTGAAACTATCCACTCAAACTCCACGTATGGGTGCTTTGAACCTACTAGCACTGCTACGTACCACACAGGAAAGCACCACAAGGCAAATGTCGGCATTTGCTTTTGCCGGGTATATCCAACATTTCAGCTCCCAGGTATAGGAAAAGTGTGGAGGCTGGACTGAAACGTCCATTTAGCGACGAACACACAAATATGCTGACAATGTTTCATTTCGTTTCATTCAAATCGTAAGTGACTATCCCCGTACAACTTCGTAAGCTCCGTTCGACTCGCGGCTGCAAATGTCTCATCTAAACCTCTTTCTTCTTCTCCTGTTTCGTTGAGAATGGTCATAATGTGACCGTCCAAGTCCCTCCTGGGGATATGTACGTGATAGATGAGAATAGATACCGTTCCATGTGAAAATGAAAATGTAGAAATGTGTATGAAATGCATAATGTGCCGCAGAAATGAAACATGCCAATCAGATAAAAATATAAGACTTGCGAAAGCGAAGAGAAAATGCAGCAACCGAAGAATGGAAGGGGTAACGTTCCAGTGTGGAATATGGAAACTGCGATTTGCGTGGGGATCCAAGGAGAGCGCGGCGAGGATGACAAGGTGCGAAAACAAGTATGGTGAGAAGATGGATATACGCATGCGGATCAGAGGGAAGCGCGTGGCGCGACTTATCCCGTGTCCAATGAGGATGGGAAATGCATAAGTCGCGGATTCCCTCGATAGCGAATGCGCGAAAAAGGGATTGCATACACATTATGCGCCATGATGCGCAGGGGAGACAGGTAAGGGCGAATTTCGCTCAACCCGTCAGGCGACGTCGGATTCTTCGCTTCGTCCTAAAGAGACTGAAGCGGAGGCTAAGGGTAATGGCTTGCCATTGTCGGCGAATATTCTGGGAACACGTAGGGCTGGGAGAAGAGTTTAGGAGATATGAAAAAGGGGAAAGAAGGGTTTGACTCACGTCCACTCAGCATCTGCCTGAATTACCTCGTCTCCATCAACGGCAGGAGATGATTTCTCATCTTGGCTCTTGGGTCGCTTCGTTGGCGACCTCGAGCGGCGGCAAAAAGATTTTTCCTTGAGCGGGGTGCGCTCGGCCTCTTCATCGTCATCCTCTGCAAGGTAACGCGATTCGTATGAAGAGGGCTCCTCGTATGTATAATAGACGGTTGGGTTTGGGTGGTATGTGACAGCGGAGGATGGTCTGCGTGGCTGGACCTCGAAAGAGGGGCGCCGGTGGTGTGGCTCGGGCTCTTCATCGTCCTCGTCGTCCTCGTCACCGAAGCCGCGCTCCCAGTGGGGGCGTCGTGCGTGTGCAGGCCCAAAGACAGGGAAGTCGCGGAAATCGGGGTCGTGGAGATCGCCGTGGTGGTCGACATAGACCTCCTTAGGGAGCATCCTTGAGGACCTGAGGGGGGAGTGTGGCGCGGGGGAGGCGTAGGCGGGGTCAAGGAGACGGGCGATGTCAGCTTCGCGGGAGGACGGGGAGTAAGGGCGGGGCGATGGCGCGAAGAGGTGGTTGGTGTATAGCTGAGACACGTGGCGTGGTGAGGGGGTAGGGGAGTGCTTGCGCTTGAAGCGAAGGGGAGGAGGGGAGGGTATGGATGAGGAGGAGGAGGAAGACGCGGAGTCGTAGGCGAACATTTTTTTGGCCCACAGGAGGTGCGTGAGGGGAGCGGGCGGAGGAGTGCGGGATTATATACCATCAAGTGACAAAGACAGACACAAACGAGCCCACCGGTCAATTGGACGGCATCCTGCGTAATCATGCCATAAGCGGGAAGAAACCCCATTACCTATATCGGGAAATCATCTCAGATCCCTCCCCTCACGTGCGAATAACCCATATCCGGAAACTTCACGACCCCCCCTCTCCACACGTTCCAAGCCTCGAGTTCCACGCATGTCCACGTCGATTATCGCAATCCGAATCGCACAAGTCCACCCATCCCCGCTGCCCTCCAATGACTCACCCGCCCGCCCAATCGCACTCCACCCGTTTCTCTCCGCATGTCTCGGTGCCTTGTACGAGTCACACCCATATCTGGATTTGGCACCCATCGCTTCCAATCATCCCCCGACGACGGCTACTCATCTGGTCTCAAGCTAATTAATTCCTTCAAAGATGGGGACAGATGCGGTCTGATTATACGTCGAGATAAGATATGCTACATCACTCCGGCCTAGGATCGGCACAAATGGCGCAAACTGACATCTGAGCTCCGCTTGGGCACTCCTAGAGAATTCCTTCCCTGCTCCGCATCCATTCTGGGGCAGGAACTCATACATCTATAACCCTGCCTCGCTCCTGTCGCACCTCCAGTAGGAATGCATTCCTGTATATATCCTACACTCGTGAATACACAGGATCTTCATTTGAGCATGTCCACTTGTAAATATAACAACACACAACCACCTGTCGATGGAAATGGGTTGCTGTGGATGGGTACCTCCATATTTTCCATTGTCTTGTCGTGTCCTCCGCCACGTCGGGCAGGTGAACGCTGTTTTGGAGGGCATAGGGTCACGAGGTCCACGCGAGACATGCTCTCTGTCCACACGTGCGTTCTCCAGGATCAGCCTCTGAATCCCATCGATAGTTTCCTGCATCCACCCATGGCATCTCCATCAATCCGCGTGATAACTCCCTCCTGCTTTGATCACACCCCTTTCACAGCTTACGCGTCTATCTCGCCACACTGTCCTTTTTCGTGCACGGCAGGCGGCTGGTGTTTTCCTTGCTGAGCCATTCATCGAGTACGGGATAGCATGGATGCGATTTTCCATTAGCTGCGCATGACTGACTCCGCAGTACGCGCGTTATTAGCCACTGGAAACACCCTCTTCGAGACAGGCGCAAGCGACTTGTCTGGAGTGCCCCTTTACTCAAACAGACAGATTTGCTGTCCCTTTCTCCCACAAGGCAGTGGCACGTACTGATTCGGGTCGTGGTACATTCTCAGCCAGTCTAGGTGGATTGGCAGGGTTGACGATGCTTGTCCGGAGCACATCCGAACGGGATCGTCCGTTCTTAACACCCCTCAGCCAGAACGTTCTCGTCTAGTCTAATCTCGCCACGATAGCCAACTCCAAATAGCCGCGCCATCCCTCTTCCTCCTTCCGTGCTCTTCGGACCTCGACGTGTCTTATCGCTCTCAGCATGGCTTCCCGAGTTCGCCCAGGCCTCTTTGATAGCCGCGTCCCAAAGAGGGCCATCAACATGGCTTCCCAACTCCCAGAATCCACCGCAACTTCATACAGATGACATATCGGATTCATATACCCGACCGGCCATCCCGGACATCCGCTCCCCACCACTCGGGCGAACCCGGCTTAGCCCCTCCACTCATGATGATCCTCCTTTGTCGGCCATTTCGGTGATGGGTCAAGTTACCGTTTCCCCACCCCCCCTGGATCATGCGCATGTGCAGGAGGGCGCTGACTTCTAGATCGTGATGGGGATGATGCGAAACGCGGTGCGTCCCACCATTCGCTCCTTGCTTCGCGGATGTGGAATGACCAAGCTGATTCGAAACGGGATGTGCTTGCGCGTTCAAGGTGAGAGGCTATGCCTATCGTGCATTAATGTGCTGGCCGTTACTAATCTTCGCCGAGGTGATGACTCGACGATGGAGACTATCATGAAGGGGCGATGAATGTCGGAAGCCGTGTGAGTCGTCGCACAGAGGCGGAACCCTGTATGATAGGTCGTCTGTACAAACTTGATCACATCACTAGTGCATCGCGTGCGGACTTTTCCTGGTAACCACGGTCGCCATGGCGTGTTGGCTTGGTGCCGCGGCGATAGGTTGGGTTTAACATTGGTCTTGAATGACATCGTGCCATTGGTGCTTGGATGCGGCAAGTCCACGGTGGTTTGGTCAGGGTTAAGCTTTAGTGGCGACATGCTACACATGTGGCGTACGACGACGAAGAGAGCCGTGCCGTACTCGTCCGAGTGACCTCGGGCGTCGTGGTCGCCCGAATCATCCGATTGACATCAATCGGTAAGCCATCGTAATTGGTGTGCGAGTTGCTTAGAAAGGACGCACGCTTGTTCCAATCAGGGAAGACGTCGTCGAGGGTTCACATCCACCGATTCGGCGCCGCCCTTGAGACGATGCCGGCGTGGCTGACGCACCGACACAGGTACGCTCAATATTTATTTCCTCTGTACGCGGCATTGCGATCTGTTCGAAAATCCCCCTTGGTGGCGATAGTTGGCCAAACAATCGACACCAACGAATCTCGGACGATTATCTTGATGGGCCACCGGCAACTAGATTTCATTTCGGTCATTTCCAGCGCGATTACTATCCGACCGATGTGTAAGGCGATTACCAAGGTATGCGCCCGACCTAAGTTGATAAATGCGTCATCAACGTATCATGATCGATGTCAAATACCAACTACAAAGTCTCGGACGACGGCGATGAAGCTGCTTTTCGATCGAGGCTGGTGATCGTCAAGTCGAGTAATCTCCATTTTCGTTATCGATGGCAACCATTCGATGCAACCCCAAGCCATGGCCATCATCGTCTCCATGGCTTCTGCCCTCTGTCAGGGATTGCAGGCTTCCATAACAACCCACGCATTACCACGCCAAAGTATGACGCACATCTCAAGCCTGGTAACGACTCGAAAAGGTGATCTATGACGTGTGGGGTACGCGTGCTGCGCCGAAAAAACTCTATATTATTTTTATTCTCATCTTGTGAGCAATGCTTCATTTCGGGCATCCGATTCGAGGGTGCGTAGCTAATCTCGGCGAGCCCTAGTCCTTGTACGTGTGGTCTCCACGACGAGGTGGGCGCACACCGTGCCGCATTGTGGGTGCGCGTGCGCCTGCCCGATAGAGGTGTGGTCGGGCGCGCCGTAGCCTCATGGAAATAACCCCTATTTGGATGGATGACCCCCAGCTGGCGGCTGTACCCCCTACTCTTCCTGTCATCTCGGATGACGCCGGCGGGCGGTTGTGGCATTCATATCCGTGCTTGTGCTGTCCGAGGCGAATCGGAGGTGCTGTACCACTGAGACCTGGGCCCACCCCGTTCATGACAGGTATTGCATACTGCATTTCAACCTGGATCCTGATCATCGATCATCGATGACTGAGTGACCTTCCATTCTGAATTTCCGTGGGGTGTTCATTGGATCCAATGGCCGGGCGCGGATCTTGGGGTTACCGGGCCAATGCATTGTACAGCAGTGCTAGAGGATTTGAGGTTCGATCGGATGGAGAAGTTGATGGCGGTGTATCGTACCACTCCCCCTCAGCTCATCCTCGAGCGCGGACTGTGACTGCGGTTGTACAGATTCGCCACAGCTGTAGGGAGGAACGCTCTGAGATTGCCGTGGGAAAATAATCATGGCTGACGTTGACAGATTCGGAAGTGGACTCTCTTGCTTTGAACGCTCGTCAATGGTACGCGTGATCGTCCTCAAATTCGACGTTGCTTTTGCAACATGCATGCAAAGCATTACATCGACTTCCATCTAGGCATTGCGATCGGGCCGAGACCGAAGTCGCTCCCAGGGGAAAAGTATTTCTCGTCAATATGACTAGCAATTAACATCATCCAAACCTGTTGGTAGGGGTGTGTCGGTGGGTACTCTCCCTGAATTCTGTGCGGCTTCTTTTCTTCCCTGACCGTGTTGTCTTAAGATGAAAAACTGCACGGCAGCTCCTAGACGCCAATCTCCAGGTGCAACGTAAAAAAGTCGGTCGAGTATCTCATTTTTTCACTCCCATGATGAATTGCGGCGTTCTTGATCTGATTAACGTGGTCTAGCTCTCTCCAGGAAAACTTTTTCTTATCATGACCACTTTCCCGTTTGAAGACGTAATCATCAGTGCGTCACTCAGGTCTCTGACGCTATTGGGTTGTACTTGCACGGCTAGGGACTTGTCTGGCATGTGTTTGCTTTCTCAGCTCATTGGCTTCCCATCTACCTGCAGCCACGTATGTTTGGACGTGATTGTTGCGTCGTAACCATGCTCGCCGTTCAATCGTACTCATTGGTGGGACCTTAACCATGTTGGCTCATGTCCTACATGTTCCGCTCCACACAAAAAAAGCGCACTCTGGAACCTGGAATGTCTGGCGACACTCAGTCTTAGTTCTCCTATACTTCGCTGAACGCCGAGAAACCAGCTTTCTCGTCTGGCCTGGCCAACATTCCTGGTTCCACTCCCACACGGTCCGGCTTTACCATCCCCTGGAGCGCCTCCTAACATGCCAATCAAACGTTTCTAGTTGGCTGTTCGTCATATAAGCCTCCTCGGTCTCCACCCTGTCCCACACATCACTTGTGTGTACCTCCCTGGTCCCTCCCTGGTCTCAGGATCCAAACACCTTCTTCATATGCACCTTGGCCCGCCTCGAGTTATCCGCATTGTGTTCCTGTACTCCCATCCGTCGAGGACGGGTTTCACCTCTACCCGTTATCGTGGGTGTCCCTCAGGGTTGGTGTTGTGCTTCGAACATGACGTATGTTGCACCGAATTCGACACACCGTTGTGGATACCTGCTCATCTAGCGATCGACGTCCGCAAGGCTAGCATTTGGTTACCGGTTCTCTTCTCCGGCCACGGCTTGATCGTATCGATTCCTACTCTGAACCAACCGCCACGTGTCTCTCCAGGGTTAGCCGGTCGCGGGGGTTAACGTTGCGCTCATGAAAACGTGTTCAGGTCGATTGTCACGGTTACCTGATACTATCGCTCGGCAAACGGGGCATCTCCTTTGTCTTTGTCTACTCCTATCAAGGAACTGTGCCTCGATCTATGTGATAAAAGTACATTTAATGGCTTTCTACCACTTTATCCGCGTCCTCATTCTTGTTGCAGGACGACATTGAACTGTATTTACACAGCCCAACGCATCTCATAGGACGCGATTTAGGGGCTGACGTAAATGAGCCAACGTCTTATAGCAGAACTTCCACTTTATGTGCGCTCTCTCCGACCTGCCCTGTGAGTTGACCCTCACAGGTGTGACGTGATATGTTCAAAGCACGAACGTGACCAAGATCGCACGCTCGCACGAACAGCATCAATGACCCAAGCTCAGAAGTCTGCGCACAATTCTGCCCGCAACCTTGTCGCGTACTGTTCCCATGTGAACAACGTGGAAAAAGAGGATTGTATGTGGACGTACATGCATATTGCACTTTAGAGACGGTCCGCAGATCGCCAGGAATTCGCAGCGAAGACCGCTTGCGCTTGCGGTCTGCAGTGTTTTGGGATGATTCCGCTGCAGCTGGTTGACGGTCACCATCCGATTCTGCCTGTCGCTGCGAATCCTGGGGTACGGAGGTGCGCGGCACAAGGGGGTAATTTTTGGCTGTCTGACGAGGTTTGGTGTTCGCATCCAAGCGGATGCCAGTCCAAGGGCCATTAGAGCCGGAGTGAGGGGTCTGGCAGAGTTCTACAAAGGTACCCATTTGGAAAGTGTTTGTCGGGGATGTTTCAATGATTCTGGAGGTGGAAGGAACGATGGTCGACATCCGGGAGAATATATACTGACAACGTCCTTGCTGCATGCCAATCTCCATTATCTGCCACCCCTTGGTACAGTTGCGAGGATCGCTGTGGGTTTCCCGGACTGTGGGGACGTGGCTTATGTGACATTGGAGGGAGCCCTCCAATCTTTTGGCACGCAATGCCAACGGCAGTCACTGATTAGCTCCAAAAATAGTATTTGGTGGCTGTTCTTTGACCAACCAAGTCTTCATTTCACCATTCTTTACCAATTTACCAACGGTCACGCGCATTGGTAGGGTCCCAAAGACGTCGCGTTCACACCGTATGCAGCTACTTTACCAACGGCCAACACCGTCACGTTGAGATATGAATTAGGCGTGTGGTGTGCACGTGGAAAGTGGCCTAATTGCTAGTGCGTCGTCGCCCTCCAATGTGCTCTGGCTTTCAAAGCTGGTGCCCTGGAGGTGTACCAAACCCATGATACTGCAGCGGCCGCCGTTGACTGTAGCCGGCGGCCAAGGTACGTAGTTGGTCAGTACTTGAATTCTCAATTTGGGTGCCTGAACCATTCACCCCGCATTAGCTCCGTTAATGTCGGTATGCCCCGGACATCTCCGCACCGTTTAGCCACAGGTGGCTACCCTCCACGAAGCATGGTTCTACCATTCGGTGCTCCACGTTCATAACCTTTGGCAGGCGAGCGACGAAGCGTCGCACCTTCCAAGCCAGATGCGAGTGAAATGCCGCACTTGTTGACAAACGGGACTCGGACGTGTCACCCCCATTATCCTGCGGGGCGGGCTACTACGCCGTCCGATCCGATGGGGGTACTGAGGTTGGGCCGCTGCAGATTGGAGGGCGGAGCCCGTGGCCGCGATGTGCGGTACTGCGGCGATAACATGCCGAAGCACTGGATGAAGACCAGCACCCTTCGTCGCTTGGCTTGGAACTCTCGGATGTACGTTTGTGGGGTCATGTTTCCGGTTGGGCCCTTATCAGTCGGGTTTTCTGAGACTTTTACCGAGTCGGATGAGGGCAGTGCTCATCGAGAGAGATGATGAGTCAGATTGATCACGTCTGGTTTTTCCAGGCCGCCGGGACCGCGTTTGACGGGCTCGAGTGTCATTTTCTACAGTTCATCGGGCCTTTGGGTTGCGACCACCCATTGAGGTGTACATGGGTCTTTCTTCATATGGTATACGGCACATCCGCCCTGGCGTTTGATGGCCATATTCAACCGACGTTGGTACGAATCACGGAGGCAAACGAGAACGAAACGCGGTTGCGAGCCGAAGCTCGACGTGCTGTGTCGTCTTCACAGGAGAAGAGGGTGTTTACCGCACGACAGCCTCAAATTGATCGGGTACCGAGGTTGGACCGCTGCGAGTTTGGAGCGCGGTGCCCATCAGGTGAGTCCTTATCTGTGGATGAGACATGGGATGGGACTGACTCTCGCGATGTGGCATGTTCCCTGTGTACTTGGTCAGTGGGGACGCCGCACGGGGTGCCACTGGCAGTGGTTTGTGGTTACACCTCGCTGTCTATATAGTACCCATCTACTCTCGGAAGGGCTTACATCGACGGCGCCGTAGATTGCGTCCCTCTCCATGATTCAAGAATGGGTTGCAATGGTTAAACTCGGGATTCGGTGTTTGCAACGATGTTCAGCTGGGTTTTCGTTGCCTCGACTGAGTTACAGTCTGAAACAGACGTCATCAAACACATCTATTGGTTGCTACAATGCTAACGAGATTTAAAAAATGTTCAAAATCCTCTCCAAGACAAAACAAACGTGTCCATCTCAAAAAGACATCAAGGCATGTTATGCAAGCAGGTAAGCCAACTTTCTCCCCAATGGGGATTAGAACCTGCTACCGTCGAGGCAGCAAACACCATATTTTTTCCCCTCCCAAATCTGCGTGGGTGGGCCCTGTCTCGCCGAATACGGTTTGCTCATGGAATCTACCAGGAGCACACCAAGGGTCACACTCTGCGTGTGATAGTCAAAGGGCCAGGCTATTATCGCTCGGGTGCGCTGTACAGATGGTTTGTCGTGAGCGGCAGCGATAGCCCGTTTTGAGTTGATCTACATAGTGATCAATCGGACGCGCCGTGATAGTGTCAGTGGCGATGAAAGGCGTTGAAGACGAAAATCCTGACGATCACCTCAAACGCGACCAAGCTGTGTCAAAAACTGCCCCGTAATAACGACTGAGAGACCCGTCACGGGAGGGAGGAACTGGAGAACCATGGTTCGATGAATACGGTGTCGGGGCTGGCATCGAGGGACTTGCCTCGGTGTACGTTGCCTCGTTCCAACAACGTTGGGGAAGCTGTCCCCGACTTTGACACAAACCTTGGATATTGGGCGTCGTCGTTACTGACGATCCCGGTCGAAACGGGGTCACTCTCTCCGAATGACCTCGGGGCGTTTGAATGGGTGCGCGTGCCCACAGAGCTAATTTGCAGGGCTGTTTGCCATTGAATGTGCCGCTGTACACCCATGTTTGCCTGCGGTGAGCGTGTGTCGATCAGTTGAGCTGCGCGGTCGAGCGTAGAAAAAAAGTTGCGAGGCAAGAGAAACCGGACGATGACGCATTTTGTACCCTGGCGTGCGTGGAGTGTCCTGTACGTGCCTACTCTGCCTCGGCGCAGTCTCCAAACGCTGTCGTCATGCTGGCTGCATTCGAGGGCTGTTCCAGCTGTTCGATCGAATCCTCCAGCGACGGAGCCGATTGGCCAAACCGAGCTTCGGAGATGTGTGTCTCTCACTGGAACTTGGCAATTCGGCATCGCCCCATCCCCGTGTCACAGCATCCCTGAGAGAAGCTGTTGCGTACCTTGGCTTAGCTTCTAGTGCTTACGTGGCCGTATGTTCTATATCCGCATCGTAGCGTTAGTGGAGGAGGACGCGAGGCGCGCCGATCGACGAAAACTCGTTCGCAGCTATACAAGTCGGGACATATCGTGGTAGTTAGTGCCGACTTCGCGGTTCAGAACGTTCAACCTCTTGGGCACAGATTGCACACGTCATGCCATGGCTGTGTTTGCAAAGCCAGGAGAAAGCGAGTCTTGTGGTGCTTGGCACCGGTTACTACTCAGAGATTCAAGCTGTTGCTTTGGCCAGTTTTCTGTCGGTTCTATGCAGAAATACAACCGATCACAGATTGCTGTCCGTCGTTCCATACATCTCATCAAGGCTTCGGATCGTCTTTCTAAACAAGCATTGCATTTACTTTCCACCAAACCCAGCATACTTGGGATTCAATATCCCATTTTGTGTTTCCAAAAATCCTCCAAGCAGAAATGTATGTAGCGATGGACGAAGAAGGCAAAGGAGGAAATAAAATGGAACCCAGGCCTATGAATGTTAGTACACGGTTGAGCATGATACATGGTTGAAATGCAAAAGGAGGGAATAGAACGAGAGTCAAATAAGTAGGTCGTCAAAACCTTCAAGATGTATTCAAGCATCGGATTTTGTTTTGGGTCTCAAGGTAGGGTGAAGGACCTGTTCGTGCAGAGCCTTGCCAGCTGGAACCTGTCGGCAAATAAACATAAAGAATAATCGATCGAGGTCCGAGGACGCACCATTGGGTATACATGCTCATTTCTCTCTACCACGCATTCCAACAAGACAGGTTTCGACTCATCCCATTCCAGGAACTCCTTCATTTTAGCAGGTAGCTCTTCTACGTTGCTACACCGGATGGCATGGACACCCATTGCCTTGGCAAGGAGAACAAAGTCAGGATTTGTCATCCGGGTATGGGAATACCGAGCTTCGTAGAAGAGATCTATGTAGAAATGCTTGTCACTATACCCGTGTCGCATCTTAAGAGATGCCGTCGTACCTTGCCATTGCAAGACCATTCCTTGGAACTCGTTGTTCAGGACAAGAACTTTGACACCGATGTCGAACTGGGCAGCGGTCGCAAGCTCCATCGCGGTCATGCTGAATGAAGCATCTCCGTCGACATCAACGACAGTCTTATTCGGTGCAGCGACTTTGGCACCGATCGCCGCAGGCAGGCCAAAGCCCATCGTCTAATCATGGAAACTGAGCATACGTGAAAAGAAAGGTTAGAAGGTAACACATACACCGAGCCCGCCAGAGGTAACCATGGATCGAGGTGTTTTCCATCTATAATGCTGGGCTGCCCACATTTGGTGTTGACCAACACCTGTGGTTATGATCACGTCCTCCTTTTTGTGACTTGTCTGCTTATCAAGCTCTTCGATAACTTCCTGAGGCTTGATGCGTGCATCGGGACCAGCAGTTTTGACATAGGTAAAAGGATAGTTTTCTTTCCACGTTTTGATATCTGCAAACCATTCATTGCGCGGCGTTGATCGGACCAATGGCACCAGAACGGCAAGATTTGACACGACGTCGCCAAGGATCGGGATAGAAGCGTCAACGACTTTGTTGATATTTTTGGATTGAATTTCGAAGTGGATGATGCCGCCTCGTCCCTGCGCCGCTGCCGCGAGCGCTGCAGGTGCAAATGTATCGACCTTGCCAGTGACACGATCGTCGAACCGTGCACCAAGGGCGATGATCAAATCGGCATTTTGCATCGCAAGGTTAGCGTAGGCCGAACCATGCATACCAAGCATGTGCAGGCTCTTTTCGTTAGTCTCGTCAAATGCACCAAGACCTTGAAGAGTGGTGGTGACAGGAATGTTACCTTGCTCAGCTAGCTGGGCAAGCAATTTAGGTCCCATGGGGGAGGAAAGAACTCCGTTGCCAGCATAGATAATTGGGCGTTGCGCCTGATTGATCAAACTGGCAGCCTGCTGAATGAGGACGATATCGGTTGGGGAAGTGATCGGTTGTAGGGGATTCGTGGGCAAAGTGTGGGATCCCGGAGTAGTCGCCTTGTAGGGGAGAGGTGTGCGTAGAATGCCAGCAGTAACATCCTTTGGAAGATCTACGAGGACGGGGCCAGGACGGCCAGAGGTAGCAATCTTGAAAGCTTCATTGATACGTCGGGGAAGCTCAACGATATCCTTGACCATCACATTCCACTTAGTGCAACTTCTTGATATGCCGACGACATCAGCTTCCTGGAATGCGTCTGAACCAATAGCCGAGGTGGCAACCTGTCCACAGAATACGACAAGAGGGACACCATCAGAGAGGGCATCCTGCATGGGTGTCACGACGTTGGTTGCTCCTGGGCCAGATGTAACGAGGACAACACCAGGCTTTCCAGACACACGAGCATAACCTTCTGCCATGTGGCCTGCGCCTTGTTCATGACGAGGGAGAACGAAGTCGAAATGCTCGGAGTTATATATGGCATCAAAGACAGGAAGGATGGCACCTCCTGGGTAGCCAAACACATGCTTTACGCCGTGGCGAAGCATCATTTCATGGAATATCTGACCACCAGACATGCCGACGAAGGAGTGATCAAGAGCAGCTACAGGGGTACGCGACTCCAACGGGCCAGGGAACGGGACATTGTTGGGGTTGGGTCGACTGTGCAAGCTGGTGAGCAGCTGGGAAAAATGGATAGAGGTGGAAAGAATTACATGGCAGGCGTTGGAGTAGCGCCCCTTGGCGTTGATCTGCTCAGGTTTCTGGCATGATCTCTGACTCTAGATTTGGCGTCCACGATGGACGATGTAGAAATCGTAGACTTTGAGCGAGTGAAGCAAACTGTCGTTGCCGACTTTTGGGCACTTGTAGTGCGCAGGGCTGCGTGGATGGACATAGTCATCGTGGACGAAGCAGCCATTGATGGGAAAGAAAAAGAGAGTGCGGTTAATTTTTGTGTTATTGGTCGAGTCACATCTGTCATCGTCTCGGCCGATGCCCAAATATGGTTATTTCGCCGAAAGTCCGACAAGTTCCCATCAAGCAGAAATGAAAAGCCCTAGGCATAAACCAGACAGTTTGAGACTATCTATTCAACACATACAGTAGGACCAAGTGCTGACCAGGGGCCAATTCCTATCAGTTGTGCAGTGTTTGTCAGTTTCAACGATTTATCCAACTCAGCCTCGGCCCGGAGCGGCCCGGTGTCCGTTCTTTCCTGCGCCAGATGTCGATAGCGAGTCAGTTTGTGAAGCATGGAAGAAAAGTAAGGAAGCTTTTACTTTTCCATGCAAAAGTGACGAGATGCCTGCCAGATTGTCGCTATCGGCAGAAACTACGCCGACCACATCAAGGAGCTGAACAATACGCGTCCAAAGGAACCATTCTTCTTCCTCAAGCCCACGACGAGCTACCTTACTTCCGGTGGAAAATTTGAGATTCCCAACGGCGTAGTTGCCCACCACGAAGGTTAGTCTATTCTTTGAGACGCTTTATTCATCCCTGACTCGCACCGACAAGTGGAACTCGGTCTTGTGATTGGCAAAGGCGGACGTGACATACCTCAGGATGCTGCTGACTCGCACATTGCTGGATACGGTGCGCATATTTTGGACTCACGCTCAGCGCAGCTGATCATCCATTCTCGACATAGCACTAGCGGTTGACATGACTGCTCGTAACATGCAAGAGCAGGTCAAGAAGAATGGCCTCCCCTGGTCTGCCGTAAAAGGCTTCGATACCTTCACTCCCATAGGGTCTATCTATCCACCCGGTATCTCCTTCCTGCCACTCACGTCCAGTGCCTAGGAAATTTATACCAAGGTCTTCCATCGTGGACCCCCATGATCTCAGGCTCGCGCTCAAGGTAACCCATTGAAATTTACGTTGAAAATATATCAAGTCTCATATTTGGTAGATTAATGGTGCAATCAAGCAAGACGGCACCACCAACGATATGATTTTCCGAATCCCGAGACTTATCGAGCACGTTTCTTCTATCATGACATTGGAGGTCGGTGATAGATAGCCTTTTCATATCTCTATTGACTGTACTTTTCAACCAACAGGAAGGCGATCTTATCCTTACCGGAACGCCCGCGGGTGTGGGCGCTGTTGCGCTTGGTGACAAGGTCGAATGTACATTAGCTCAACCTAATGGGGAGATCCTTGATCAGTTGACCTTTATAGCTATTGCGAGAACAGGAGGTTATTCATTCGGGTTATAGTTTTTTCACCATCACAGTACGAACTTGTGCCAATGACGTCTCGTTGTCTGGGCTTCCCATTGGACATTTTGCCATCTGTATCTACTTGATCTATCACTATTGAGCTGAATTGAAAGAACAATTCGGATTACTTTGAATTGCATCTCTTCTACACATTTAATAGGCTGCAAGGCCACACACCCGACGCAAGCTCACGCTGTCCTTGCATCCCTTCTACCGCTTGGTGTTCCTACGGTTCATGCGGCAGGTGATAACGAATTTAGGTTCAAGCGGGTCCCCTGTTGCTGATATACGACGCCTGCCAATCGGATCGAGCTGCATGCAAGTGTGTAGTACTTAGCATTTGAGTTTGTGGTGAGACCAATTGCTTTGAGCCTTCGCATGTCATTCATCCCACCATGACAGAGAAGAAAAAAGGGACATGTATCCAAGGATCGAAGCTTTAAGCACATATCTACTTCCTACAGAAACATTGCATAGCTTGATAACTTGCGTGCACGAAAACGAACAACGCTCACAAGGAGGTATGCTACGATACAATTAGGCCCTTTATAAACAATGGTAGTTCCATTTTTTATCACGATGCAAGCCACGCCGGTTTCTTTTTTTCAACAAACCGATCATTGACGTCGTCGAGCGATATCGTCTGCAGCCCATTCGTCGGCCTGCTCCCACCGTTACTGTTCCCAAATTCATCCCCTTCAGAATCGCCCTCGGTTTCGGAACCACTTGCAAACGTCCAGCTGCCAGCCGTTGGCGTCAGCTCGCCGGCCTTGGGATCGTCCGAGTCACCGGACTGAAAGTCGCCGAAATCAAACGAGTCGTCGGATGAGTAGGATGAAGAAAAGGAGGAGGACGCAAAAGTGAATGGATCCGAGCTTGGCACAGCCGAGTCGGAAAACGGACCAAAGCCGTCGTCCTGAAAACCAGCATCAGTTAAATGAGCGATCTCACAGTGGGTGCGAACAAACGTCATGGCAGCTGTTCACGCCGAACGGGTCATCCGAGAGTGCTTCCCGGAGAGCACCAGAGGGAGAGGGATTGAACGTGTCCTGCAGTGGGTTCAGGTTTTTGGAGAATGTCACACCAACGAGGGCACCCACCTCAAACCCAGATGAACTATGTCTATTGTTATGTCTGCGCGCCGGTGGAGGCTTCCCAAGGTCAAAGGTGGACTGGGTTAGCCAACCCGCATCGTCTTCGTCATCATCGTCATCAGTATCAGACGTGAGATACTCTCCTGGATGGAGCTCCTGCGTCAGATAACGCGCAAACTAGCACACGAAAAGGAGTCAAGGCAAACCTCGACACGAAAGACCGTAAAACGTACCTGTGGTGGACCAGTACCATGGTCCTCATCGTCGTCCATCGGCGCAGGCCCAAAGTCGGCGCTCGTTTCTCGGTTTGGCCTCGTAGTGGTCGTCCTCTTGAACTCCCCCTTCATCGGACTTTCGCTTGCCGGTACGACCGTCGTCTTGACGTCCGTCTCATCCACCGCCCACCGACCTCCCGCGCGGGGCGCGTTAGTGACAGCCGGCTTTCCTCCACCCAGCAAACTGGTGTCACGCCTCTTTGTTTCCTTGTATCTGCCAGTAACGTAGTCGTTCCATGCGGGCTGCGGCGCATAGTGTTCGATGATGTGGCGCAAGTCGAGTGGGAAATGCTCGAGCGCGGTGATCACGTCCTCTGCCATGAGCGTGAGGTGGCCCATGTATCCCAACCGCACGCCTTTGGGCTTGGAACTACAATGTGGGTCATCACTTGACACAGCCATCAAAGGAGATACCGGGACTTGCCTCTCGGCATCATTTTGTTTTTGTCCGTCCACAATACGATGCATCAGTTGGGCATCCCTGAAGAGCGCGATGGTCAACTCGCGATTAAGTCCGCCATCAATTCTTCCAGTGAGAACTTGGTGGATAAAGTCATAAACAACGCTATGCAGAAAGTTATTCCAAGGGTATTCGAAGAAGAGGTCCTGCAGGGGACAACGTCAATTGGAGCGTGCACCGTGCGGCGAATCCTTACCAATAGCGTCGACAATACAGACGCGCCCAAGAAGTAATGCTTCATCCGTTCGCCAACGGGAAGATCGGGGACCACGCTCAAGTGGGTCGACCGTCGCGAATTTTGACGTGATGGGGTCACAGTCGACTGCGATCCTGCCTCCCGCGGACTAGGACTAGAAGGACTCGGTTCAGATGCGTGTTCAGGTGGTGGCGAAGAAGACGGGCACGGAGTGGAAGCCAGTGTCTGCGATGACTCCGCGGGGGAATCATCGATATGGAAATGAGCCTTGGCAGATTCATCGTCCATCACAATCTCCTCCATCGCATCGTCGTCTGAACTACCCGGGTCGTCGCTCATATCGTCGTCCGAGTCCAGGAGAGAGGATGTACGTGAAGGATTCGTGACTGGGAGCTCCAGGGCCGGCTCTACTTCATCGCGCGGTTCATCCGCAGGCTCGCATTCACGTTCGTCCGAAGAGCCGAGCGCGATCACGCGGGCTAATGTCTCCAAAGCAGCCAGTCCACCCTGCAGCCGACCCTCGTTATCGTAAAGATGATCGTGTCCAGGGTAGCGGTTCAAAAAAGACATGTTTGAACAGTGAAGGAGTTCTGCGTATAATTCGCAAATTCGATACCTCTCAAACGTTAGCGGCCGAATAAGACCCACGGTTGTCGGCACCAGTCCCTGCTGCAGTGGCGAAACGTGAATCGATTATCACAGAAAGCCATCAGGATAGACACACCGAAGAACGTGGTTGGCGCAGAAACCGTTGAAAGTCGGGCAGTCGCTCGCACATAATTTCTAGCAGTGGTCCGAGATTGACGACTCCCATCCGGTCCACCATCTCCTTCATCGCCGCCTCCAACGTTTCCCGTGCATCCTCCGCACCCTGAAGCTGCTGTTGAATCTGAATCAATCGATTCCGAAGTGTGTGGAACAGATAGGGTTCAAAGTAGTCCGAATTGTTCTTTCGGATTAGCTCGATGATGACAGAAATTGAGTGAATGACGGATGATGTGGCAGAATGTCCATTAGGAAGCTCAGAGGACGTGGCACGGTCGTCAGTGCCGTCACCAGTAAAGGGTTTGACAAGTGGTGGGTCAGCCTCAAAGTCATAAAGAATATAACCGGCGAGGGTGGAAATACTGTCCCTGTGCGCCAGTTCCCGCGCAAAACGATTCGAAGCGGGACCATTCTGGAGCCCTTCCGTCAAGCCAGCGCCAGGCGAGGGTGCAGCCATGGAAATGATCCCCTTGATGAGCTCCGACACGACAGTGTGCATATCGCTAGAATGAGCAGGAGAGAGTAGACCTATCAGCCTCGCCATGAGCTGTTCTGAAGATAACCACTAGGTGCCGATTGAGGTGAGTGACTGCGCACGAGAGTGCATGTGAGAGCATACTTCGAGGACGCCCGCTCCACCTGGATGCTCGTCCAGCTGAATAATGCGGACGAGCAGATCCACTATTGAAGGGGTCTCGACATGACACAACAACCGCTCCACGACAGATGGCTGAGATTGGATAAACGCAAGCATCTGCAATAAAAACGTGACGACAAGCAACGAAGCATACAGAGACGCATGCAGAGACCTACCTCTGCGGGTTTCTTGGTGAGGAACACGGCATTGATCTTTGCAAAGTGGGAGGCGACGACCATCTCCACTTTCATGTCCTCGGGGGACCGATCGAGCACTGTCTCCCAGAACGGAGCGAGTAGTTCCTCGCTGTGGTTCACACAGGTCTCCACGATGGACCAAATCTCGCTGCAAAGCACCTCGGTAGCGACATACGGGTATCTTGGAACCATTAGACTTTGTTATTACCCCGAGGAAACCAGTCACGCACTTGAACCGGCCTTTCTCCTCCGCACCCTCGATCTCACCAGTGACGTAGCCTAATAGACGCTTCAAAACGTCGACGCGCTGGAAATAATCAATGAGCCTCGTGTTTTGGGATTTGCATTCTTGCAGCAGATCGTCCTCGTCGAGTATGGCTTCCAGCGAGACGTCGTCCTTGTCCAGGAGACTGTCGATTGCGGAAGTGTTGTGGAAGCCGAATCTGCACGACAAAACAGATTGTCAAGCAGGCAGATTAAGGGTAGAAGACGACAAAATACCTCCAGAACATGAGGGCAGACGAGTGCTGCGTTGATGAGCAAGAGTGGGTAAACGGTTGAGGCGAGTTACGACAGCTAATGCGACCAAGTTTGAGTTTCCTAGATTGGTTGCTCTACTCAAATACCTTCACTCGGTCAATTTTCGAAAGCCATTCTGATGGCCCTTGGGCCTGATCTCCCAAACGTCCCATCAAGGTATATTAGACTCATCATTATTAACAGGGATATCCTATCGTATATTCCGTGTATATAAGGGTTAGTTCGATGCATCAGAACTACAGGCCGCCATGATCAGAATGACTCACAACACCAGACAGCACGGGACAAGAACTCACCCTAATCTGATATGTCCCACTTGCTTTCGTAAGATAGCGTACCCATTTAATACTGTGATAGTTGCTTCTCTCGAATACCTTCAAGAACCGAACTATCAGCCCAGATGAAGTAAACATCAAGACCTGGAAGTCGACGTCGATGGGCGGCCGTGCCCACACCTGCCGAACGGTCGTGGATGTGAGGTCAGCAGACGCCGTGAAAGTACATTCTTGTCCGCCCTGCATCCGGGGAATCCTGACGTGCATATGAGCCTCGCATCACCCAAAATGATGCAATAAGACCTACTTCCAGATCACGACATTTTCTGCAGGGACATACTTGGCTTTACCATTCGCGACTTTGCAATCCACTGTCGTTGTGTTCAGCGGAGTCGGTATTCTGAGCAAGACATCGGTAGCAGAGAGTTTATTTCCAAAATTCGCCTTAACAGAGACCGTGTAGGAAACCTGGGTGGTACCGATTTCGTTGACAGTAGCAATGACGCGCAGCGGAAGCTTTACGTTCGATGTTGCTCTGTACCTAAACGAAAAAGCATATTCAATTTCAGTTTCACAGCAAAGACGGTCAGCGCTCGCCTCATGAGCTCAAACTCTCCATCAGGCGGAATAAAACTGATGGTTCGATCGGAATCAAATTCGTTTAGACGAACACATTGGTGAAAGCGACAATCGTCCAGTTCCACGGCATCACTCCCACCAGCACCGCGGTCGTTTTTATCAATGACCAACTTATCATTGAGGCCAAATTTGCACTCAGGTGTGCCGGACAAGTAGGCTCGCATTTGTATATGGCCGTCCACGTCTGCTCGGAGTATGGTTCCTGTCATGATAATGTTAGGACACGCGACGGAACAAGGGTTTTGCAACTGACCTTTGGCACTCATGCTGAGGTTGACAGTTTCCACAACATCCACGAAAGCTTCGTTCTTCTTATACTTGACATCACCGCGTCGCCAGCTCGTCGCGCCAGTCGCTTGCACGGTGATCTTGGCAGACTCCTCCTTTAATCTCAAGTAAGCTCGAGCTCACAGGAGGTGAGTAACAGAACATACGGCGACGTGAGGCGTTGACATGACACTCTCTGTTGTAATATAACTCTTGAGCGTATCAATTTCACTATTTTGCGGGTAACCAAAATCATTGATTTCTGAAACCCGGCCGTGAGTTAGCGACGAGACACACACGACAGGGATCATACCATCTATCAATTCATAGATCAGGACAAAATTATTCTTGACTGATTCCTCGTCGACTTTTCCAAAGTAGGACTTGGCGATTGCGATAAAACGGTAGCAGTACTCGAAGATGAGGGCAGCGTTGGCGTTGTTTCTAGCCATGGGGTCAACTTGTACATCGGAAAACTGTCATCACGCTTACTTGGTGACAGCGACCACATAGAGATTGTTAACGCGAACGTGGAAGAAACTCGTGGAGCCCAACGTGATGATGGGTGAGCGTACGTCACTGTTGGATACGACCTGAATCCGAAAGACATCCGCTATTGAACGCCTGAAATCAGTGGTCTGAGAAATGAACATCCCCGAGAGCAAAATAAGTCGTACTTGAAGTCTGTTCGATACAGACGAGAAATCAAGACCTGGGTGATGCCAAGATCAATACGGAGGTCATCCGTGGGACGCGTAGTGACCCACCTCTCCTTTTTGATTGAAGATAAAGAATGCCTTGGAAGTGTGTGAGGTTCTAGTGCCCTGTTGGTTCTGCTAATTCTCTCAAGGACTTACCGAAATCATTGCTCTGGTCAGTCAACCGTGTCCACTTGTCCAAAGGAGACCTTGGTCAACTAATAATGCGACCCCCCGGTATGGGGTCGTACCCATATTGGGAACCCCCTCGATTTGACACTACTACCACCAAGAACAAGACACTGAGCTTTTCGCTGATCAGGTACCGTTACGAGTTTTATAGCTTTGGCAGATGGTCGTTGCCTTCCGACTCGCCCCGTACGTCTTGGTCCGATATACCACCGGCTGCTTAGTATGATGAAACCTTCAGTGGAAATTGTGAGGCTACCGAAGGCATCACGTATAAAGACGAGGGATAGTGGGATCAGAGAACGCGCAAACTTTCGAACAGTATGTTTCATCGCTTTCCTCTTGTCTTGGGTGCCGGCCTGTTCTCTATTCCCCTCGTGCCTGCGATCCCCTGGAATGCAACTGAGTACATGTTCGTGTTCGGTGATTCGTACACCTCAGATGGCTACAACGTCTCTGCTGGCATAGATTCGCCAACCCCAGGATACGTGCGTGTGCATCCATTTCCATTATCAATAAGCTTCACATTTGCTTTGTCCAGACGTCTTCAAATGGCCGAAACTGGGTAGAGTTTTTGAGTGAGATAATGCGCCGCATGTGCCTTGTCTAATGAGTCATCGTATTGCAGCTAGCTCCTACAACCAAACCGCGGTCAAGGTCACCAAGTTTGTTGTGAGAATCAGATTACCACTAAACGGTTGTCAAACAGACTTTCAATTTGGCGTACGGTGGGGCTACCATTGACAGCGCTCTGGTTCCTCCGTACACCCCCACGGTATTGTGAGTGCTTGTATTAGTTTCCACGGTGAATGTCCATTAACAATCCTCAGATCAGTCGTTGAGCAAGTCTCTGAGTTCAATGAGTACCTTGCCTCACGGCCGGCAGGGGCCCACTGGGACAGCGTGAACAGTCTGTTTGCTATTTGGATCGGGATTAATGATGTTGGAAACTCAGTTGGCTGGGTTGATGTTTCCCGATGTCACGTCTTGAATGCATTTGACGTTTGAACGACTTGACAGACCAACATCACACAATCCAATTTCTACGGTGTCCTGATGAACCGACTTTTTTCGCAGGTATGCCGAAGAAGCACTTTTTAACTTATATAACTGAACCACCCAAGGTGGATGAGTTGTACAATGCAGGAGCCCGCAATTTTTTGTTCCTGACTGTGCCACCTACAAATCGCGCCCCACTCTTTCTCGAGCAAGGATCCCAAACAGCGTCTAAAATAAGCGCTGATATCACGAGCTACAACACCCACTTGATGCAAAGTGCGCGCAACTTTCAAATGGCACATCCTGATCTTGGTATCGTCACGGTATTTGACACTCAGCCTATCTTCAACATGCTTTTGGACCAGTGGAAGACCTTTGGGTTTGTCAATGTGACAGGATACTGTGCTGCATATGAGAATGGTACATCTACGAGCACATATCAGGTTGAGGACTGTGCACCGGTGTCGAGCTACTTGTGAGTCAGTTTGATTTGGATTACATATGTGTGACTGATGATAGTATATACAGCTGGCTGAATTCACTTCATCCACTGTTTACTGTTCATGAGTACATGTTTCAATGAGCTCTGGACTTTGGTTTGCTGACAGAATGTGATTAGCATTTTGGCCAAGGCAATCTCTACTTCTCTTGCTGGATATTCCTAGCTAGACTCCTATAGAATCAATGGTTAGTAGCCATTGTGAAAAGTAAAATCATGTATGATCAGTGATATTGTCACTGATATGCTGAAAACCAGTGTCATCATCATTGATTTTTGGTGTCATTCACTAATTTTCAGTGCTATTCAGCTTTGACTAAAGAATGCATATTATCACAATATTACTGACTTGGAAACTCTGACATGTTCAGTGTTTACCTTCCCTCAAACCCAAATGCATTCAATAGCTTCATAACCTTGCCTGTTTATCAACCATAAGATAGCTATACTTCACTGGGATGATATGAACAAGAGTGTACTAAAGTGTACCAAAAAATGTACTGTATATTGAAACAACCCTCAACTACTAGCCTGGAGGGGTGTAGTAGCCATAGACTGCTTTACTAGAGAGAAAGAGAAAAGAGACGTCAACCAGTCCACAAGCGCTAAGGCATAATGGTAGGTGGACTGAATGGAGTGCTCAAGGGGAAAAACCAAGAGAACTTGACTGGAGTTCTCTGGTCGGCTCTTGGGCCTTTATATACTACCTAGGTGTTTGTACATGTTTGTACTAGATCTACCGATAAGTGTCTATAGGGTGTAGCCAGGTAAGATCCATAGGCAGTGATGAGGCAGTGGGGCATAGCCTCAGAGCTTAGCCTAGTGTGCATTGCCTTCTTATCTCTGACTCACTATGACTTGAGTGGGAGGAATATGATTGGAAGATAGCAATAATAGCTGACCACAACTTGAACTGAATTTGAATAGTGTGGTAGTGTATGGCCAAGGAGAGTGGCTGATGACTGTCCATGATGACAAGTCAAGCCAATACCGTTGGGTGTGAAGAATGAAGGTATAATCGTAATTAGTCAACAAGAGAATTGTAGAATAAGGACTTAGCATTGAGACGCTTTACTGATAAGATCACGTGACTCGAAAAGATAAGATAAGATGGTGAAAAAGGTAGCATTTGTAACACTA
>JBBPMS010000060.1:63011-82635 GCA_038090435.1 Phylloporus scabripes | reverse complement strand
AACTAACTAACCTAACTAACCTAACTAACCTAACCTAACTAACCTAACTAACCTAACTAACTAACCTAACTAACCCTAACTAACCTAACTAACCTAACCTAACTAACTAACCTAACCCTAACTAACCTAACTAACCTAACCTAACTAACCTAACCTAACTAACTAACCTAACTAACTAACTAACCTAACTAACCCTAACAGCCTAACCCTAACTGGGCACCCCTAACCCTAACTGGCTAACCGAACTTAACTGATCTAACGGTTAACCGTTAGACGCCCACCGGCTCTAACCGGCGGGTCACGTGATACGTCACGTGTCAGGCACTGGTCATATGACCGGTCTTGTAAGTAGCCGATGCCGAAGTATGACTAATCTTGTATAGTCAGCCGTCATCTGATCTCGGCAGGGTCGCGTAACCAAGGGGACTATGTCCAATCAGTGGTTTGACATCCATGGGAATAGATCTAATATTGGTAAGACGAGGATCTCGCTTGCCTACAGATCGCATTATGCAATGAGCTGCGGTTCAGAGGCTGTTGCCTCTTCGGATCTTTTCGGTTGATCCGATTGCCCTGCTGCGCATCGGAACTTCGTGACACCCGGTGCGCATTATTCCCACTATCCATTTAGGTCAATATTACCGCAAATAGTCTTGGTCCGTGCACGCCATTTCAACATATAAAGGTGTGCATCGCTTGCATGTTCAGACTAGCCAATAATAGGACTGATGAGACATCTGTCGAAAATAGGCGGGCCTCTGTGTGCTGAAATGCCACAAGCCTATTATCCTATTGGCTAAGCTTCTCATCTTCTCGAACCAATTTGCACGATTCGCGTCGTGCCACTAACCCTAACTAACCTAACCTAACTAACCTAACTAACCGTTAGACGCCCACCGGCCCCTAACCGATGGGTCACGTGATACGTCACGTGTCAGGCACTGGTCATATAACCGGTCTTGTAAGTAGCCGATGCCGAAGTATGACTAATCTTGTATAGTCAGCCGTCATCTGATCTCGGCAGGGTCGCGTAACCAAGGGGACTATGTCCAATCAGTGGTTTGACATCCATGGGAATCGATCTAATATTGGTAACATGGGGTTCTCGCTTATCTACAGATCGCATTATGCATTGAGCTGCGGTTCAGAAGCTATTGCTTCTTCAGATCTTTTCGGTTGATCCGGTTGCCCTGCTGTGCATCTGAACTTTGTGACACCTGGTGCGTATTATTTCCACTATCCTTTTAGATCAATATTATCCCAAATAGTCCTGGTCCATGCACACCATTTCAGCATATAAAGGTGTGCACTGCTTGCATGTTCAGAGAGATGCCAATAATAGGACTGATGAGACATTATGTTGAAAATAGGTGGGCCTCTGTGTGCTGAAATGCCACAAGCCTATTATCCTAAATTGGCACCCCTCTTCAGCTAAGCAACCCACCCACCACTCACTTCACTCATGGCAGCCCCTATCTCATAAATACATTTGATAAAACTTATTTAAGATATGCAATTAGAAATTTTCAGGAAAAATATTCAAAGACATAGGATTCATTTGTTATTAAGATTTGTCTATTGGCTATACTCACCTGTGCTCTCCTCCCTGTGTGAACTTGTGGGAAATCCCAGGTACCATTTATTCTACAACAAAACACTGGGTTTGTGACAACATGCTATGAGATCAACTACATAATTATGGCATTTCTAGAGCCATATCTCCTTTTTGTAGATGTGGGCATTTGTGTAAGGTACATCCTTGCAAAATGCCTGAAGCCCTGCATAGGCCACCAAGGCAATATTTGGATGTTGGTGGCGATCCTGGAGGCAAGTAGTAGGATCTCACAGACCACTTTTCCACCTAGACAGTAGTAACCAATCACTGTAAGACGTTCGCGATCGTGTGACTATTGGTCACAGTATACTGTCACGCAGTCGCGACTAGTAACACTACCAAGCCCTCTCTCTCCCACTCCATCTAACGCGAACTCTGGGAGCTGATCGGGCAGAATGCAAGCAGGACAAACTCCGGTTTTTGTCATGAGTACGACCATACTTTCCTACCTCATTTTTGTTCTGACCGTTTTACCTACCAGACACTGCGCCTGAGAGGCAGTCGGGCAGAAAGGCACAGATTTCGAATATCACGGCGGCCAAGGTTTGACAGGTCGTTACCCCGAATACATAAACTCTGATCATTCATTGGCAGACCATAGCTGATGTGATTCGCACTTGTTTGGGCCCTAAAGCCATGTTAAAGATGATCCTAGATCCCATGGGTGGTATCTTGTGCGTTTGTCGTATCTCGGATTTCCCTTCGCGCTTATTTATTTCCTTAAGACTAACTAACGACGGGAACGCAATCCTACGCGAGATCGACGTCGCTCATCCTGCTGCTAAGAATATGATTGAACTCAGTCGAACGCAGGATGAAGAGTGTGGTGATGGGACAACGAGCGTCATCATCCTGGGTATCCATCGATTCATCATGTTCTCAGAAGGTTATCTGACCTTGCTCTAGCTGGGGAAATCCTTGCACAATCGCTTGCTCAGCTTGAACGTGACATTCACCCGGTTGTGATCATCTCAGCATACAACAAAGCTCTCAAGGAATCACTGGAGATAATAAACAAGATCTCTATCCCCATCGACACGTCCTCTGATGAAGAAATGCTTTCCCTCATCAAGACGTCGATCGGAACTAAGTTCGTTGCACGCTGGTCCGACCTCATGTGCCGTCTTGCTCTTCAAGCCGTCCGGACCGTCTCAGCAGAAGAAAATGGTCATAAAACTGTTGATATAAAACGATATGCACGAGTAGAGAAGATCCCAGGCGGCTCGATTGAGGAATCACGCGTTTTAGATGGTGTTCTCCTAAACAAGGACATCACCCATCCCAATATGCGCCGGCGAATTCAAAATCCGCGTATTGTGTTGTTGGACTGTCCGCTGGAATACAAAAAAGGCGAAAGTCAGACGAACATGGAGTTTTCCAAGGAGAGTGACTGGGCCCGAGCTCAAGAAATAGAGGAAGAACAAGTCATCGCGCAGTGCAAACGCGTACTCGACTTCAAGCCTGACCTTGTCATCACAGAAAAGGGCGTTTCAGGTCTGTCTTTTCTCACGATATCGCCTCCTTCGTTCACACAATGCGTGGCACAGACACTGCCCAACATGTTTTCGAGCGGGCCAACGTTTCCGCTATTCGTCGGGTCCGCAAATCGGACAACAATCGCATTGCGCTCGCCGTTGGCGCGACCATCGTTAACCGGGTCGAAGATCTTCGAGAATCCGATGTGGGCACTGGATGCGGACTATTCCATATTGAAAAGATAGGGGACGAGTGCGTGTCTTAACCATTAAAAATCGCCAAGATTTAACCATCCCACTTTGATACAGATACTTTACCTTCCTGACTTCTTGCTCCAATCCCAAGGCATGCACGATTCTTCTTCGTGGACCCTCGAAGGATATCCTGAATGAAATTGATCGTAACCTTGCTGACGCCCTCTCCGTTGCAAGAAATGTGTACTTCAACCCTCTCCTTGCACCTGGCGGTGGTGCGACAGAAATGGCAATTAGTGTCGGGTTGCACGCAAAGGCAAGAAGCGTAACCGGCGTTGAAGGCTGGCCATTCAGGGCCGTCGCGGACGCGATGGAGGTCATTCCCCGTACGCTCGTACAGAACAGCGGGGGCAACGCGATCCGAGTATTGACAGAGCTGAGAGCCAAACATGCAAATGGGAACTGCTCGTGGGGCGTGGATGGCGAGACGGGGAAGATTGTGGATATGAAGTCGTATGGCTTGTATGAAAGCGCGAGCGTCAAGGCATGTCATGGCGCTATTTTTTGTTTGTCATCCTTTCTGACGATTGGTTCAGATTCAAATCCTCAAGACAGCAATTGAGGTCTGTGCCCTTGACTGCTACTGATTATCGTGGACTAATGTCATTGTCCGTCTTCAGGCGGCCCGTATGCTGCTTCGTGTGGATGATGTGGTCCAAGCTACCCGTAAAGAAAAGGAGCATCAGGGCCCTCCCCCAGAAGAGATGGCTGAATGAAAATCGGACTGAACGTGTTTCTCGGCAGATTGACATGCATGAATACTAAAATAACAACTATGCAACAATTTTCCAGTAAATATCGACAACATCGCATGATATTCTTCCGTCACGACCTCTATGTATAACTGGCGTTGCAATCAGCACTTGATGAAATTACCCACGATCATGCTCGGAATTCCCCACTTGTCTCGTCTAATAGTAAACGAAAAGCAACAGTTGACGAAACCCTCTTCGCTGGGAGGATCTTCGCCCCCTAGCTTCCTCCGTTCCGATGAGGTATTGATCAGGGGTTTGTACCGTAATACACAAGAGGTGAGAACCGCTTTTTGAGTAGAATCAAACGCAACATGGCCATATTTCTGTGAAGGTAAGGATCCAACTACGACGATCATCAACACCAACGTACCTCCCAGTAGTTGACAGCAGACTCTTCTGCCATAAGTTCGTATATACAAAGGCGGCCCTGCCAATCGCTTCAAAAACTGAGTGCTCACGGAAAATGGTAGGGAACTCACGTCGCGCATCATGTACCCGTCGACGCCCACCAACTCGGTGAATTCGCGATTCCCCTTGTATATCTCACCTGTCCGACGCCAAAGGCATGCAGGCACACCCATGGCTGAAAACACCCGATCATAGTCAAGCAATAGGCGCTCAAAGGCCTCTTCGATGAAGACCAAGTCCTGCAGAAAAGGGAGTTAAGGATGCAAGTAATCCAACAATTTTACTAACGATATCCCGGAGAGACTGGGCGACTGCCTAAGAATGGCTACGCGTGAGAGGACCATAATCGTGTCAATTCCTACTACTTACTCGGAACTTGGGTCGGAGGACCGATAGCGGTTGCAAAATTTGTTGCTTCGATTGTCGCGAAACGCTATATTTCAACGTGAGGTGACTCTCGTTGGTGGCAGTAAAATAATGACCCACTTGCGGTCCATCCATCTCGACAAACGAGCATAGCCCTTAACGTAGTCATAGGGCTTCAACAAACCTGCCTCGTACTTGCTTCTAATAACACGACTCAATCGTTCGTCTCTCGATCCAGATTCTTGATCTGCTGCGGTCAGAAGGAACTGCTCTGTTTTGGTGGCCGATGGCAGCAAGGGCGGAGCAGGTTCCTCCGGTGGGGCTGCACGTGGTTCGGCTGTCACACTGTTCAATGGCTCGGTGGTCAGTGTCGGTTGAACAGCGTATGTGGGTCTGGTGTTATCTGTTCCAGGGTCAGGATAAGATGGCGTAGACATGATGGATGGCGTCATATTCGGAGAAGTAAAGAATGAACCATCATCGAGCGTCTCCAAGAAGTCGCTAGCACAAGACCAAGATCAAAAAGTCTTTCCTTGGAAGAGGTCCTGTTCAGGCACGCACGTGAGGACAGAGAACTCGTTGCCCAGAGTTTCAGGCTGGTAAAGGAATGCGTTCTGCGATACATTGATTGACCAAGGAGAATTAGAGGGCTGCTGTAGGGCGCTATTTCCGTACACCGATTCTGTGGGCATGTGTCATCATCGCGCACGGCAGAGAAACAAGCGATCGCGTACGGGGTATAATCCTTGAAGAGTCCGTGCTGTGCGGTAGCACTGTTACATCCTGTTTGTTTTTTGGCGGGCGTTGCTCGTCGTGGCACAAATGTCCAATTTCTCGTTTGATACTGGCGAGAATAGTGATTGGATATGATCCCTGACAACATTAGATCCCACGCACCACCGCTGGCATGGCCGACCCTCGTCGCAGGTCATATGGCTGCGACGACAATAAAGGCATGCATGGTTGACTTTTCGTCTCTTTGTCGTCTTCTTCTTCTTTCCTGCTACATCCTCATCGTTCGACTGGTCATGATCAGGATCCGTGCGGTTTGTACTCTGCGCAGGCATGGTCGCATAGGGATGCGTAGGGTAATTGGCCATGGTGTGAAGAACAGATTGGTCGAACTGATGGTGATGTTTTCACAGGTCGTGCGTATAAAAATGGGAGGGGTTTCAGATAATTGTAGTAGTGATGTGATCGCTCGGATCTACCTCAAACAGAGCAGAGTGTTGACAGCGTGTGTTACTTGCAGCGAATCCGTGTCAGACCCCGACCACCGTGCAGACACACGCTTGTCACCATCTAGCCCGCACAACCCCTTGGGACAAACTTAGCATAAGTTAGAACCAACTGCTACGTAAATGCACAAGCCAGGGTAGTACGTCAAATTGACACTCGGTAGGAAATGAGGCGGAGTGTTGAGCAAATATTCTCTGAGATCCTGGAAAGCAATCTGAGTCAGATCGCATCATTGGACTTTGACGGCCGAAGCGGCCGGTGAACGTTCGTTGAAAGATCGTTCAGGTCCGGAGTAAACCATTGTGGTGACTAATTATTTGGTGTGACTGAACCTACGCTTCACCTCAATGAATGGTTCTTTGGGACAGCGCTTGAGTTACATAATAATAGACATAGGCTGCCACAGATTTGATGAAGTATCCATCACCTACTGTGTGGTGATGAAGTTCAGATTGGAGTTGCGAGGCACTCCGACGTTGAAGACAAATAGAAATACTCACAAGAGTAGAAAGGGGCGAACAAGCACAAAGTCCAAGCACCGAATCCACAGGAATATGCGCTGACATCTATCTGTTCTTGAAGCATGGCTACTTGGAGTGCCGCAGTGTCAGCGTGCAGCCACAGCGATTGGCCGCGCGATGGTAGGCTTGACGATGAAGTAATTCTTGATACCCTTGGCACGCCGCTGAGGAGTTCACAATGCCTTAACTGTGGATGTCCCAAACAACTCAAGCGCAGCGTTCAACAGCAGATCGACCCGAACATACCTTCAGGAGGCATGCCTTTACTGCTCGCTGTCATAAATTACTAAATTGATCCAGACGCCCTCAAGATTGAGAAACAGCTTTCGCCATCCGGCTCTCGGCATTGTACAGGTTGAAATAGACCACTGTTCTGCAGCCAAGGCACGATGCACTACGTTAAAATCAAACCTAGACTGGGTTCGATGTGTGATTTAGTATGTGACAGCAAACCATGTACGCAACAAAGTTGGGTGGCACCAGTTTGGGTGAAGATGTTACGCAAAAATCCTTGAAAATCATCGTCGCCGCAACAACTTTCGGCGGGAAGAAGCTAGTAGCAAAACGAAGTTCGTTATGTAATTAGTTCGGGCGATACAAGTCCGAAGATACCTTGACAACTGGGAATCTTGGCGGTAAAAGCAGAAGGCGATCTCCAAACCTGACGGCTTCTTGCAAGCACTACATCAAGATATCAGATCCGGCAGCGGACATGTCTGAGCCGAGCGGATTTTCACATGGTTGAACCTACAGGCAGCCAATTAGTCAAAGTGAGCACGCAGACCTTCTCTTAAGCCGAGTGCTCATCATCTCGGTGGTGATATCGCAAGCGCGTGGGGTTGTACATGAAAAGAGCAATAGGAATGCATTGTCACGTTGCGCCCTGGCTGGCCTAGGACCGAAAAATCCTTCTTGATCCCATGTATTATGAGACAATCCGCTGTAACTTGCATGTGAATAATAGAATGGTGCTATCTGTGTGCGTACCGTGTAATAGTATCGTCTAGCCAGGGTTCTGATTTGATTTCATCTCTCTGGATTGGTTTGAACTGTCTATGTCACACCCTAGATTTGTAGCCGATCGGTTTGTCGGACGCTGAAATTTTGGGGATAAGACTACCGCCGCTCACATCTATGGCTCTAAGCTAGACTCCCCTGGTCAACATCTTTTGAACCGACGCACAGACGCTTCGCCCATTTCATGCAAACATATGTGGTCCGACGTTCATGAATGTGGTCAGTGACAAACAGCACATGAACTGCGGATAAATAAAGTTCCGATCCCGCGGAGCATTGAGGAAAACGCACGGTACTGGCGTTACAGACACAATTCTTGTTGACAACAAACTGGATCCGCGGTTCCTATCGTGCGGTGTCTAGCGAACCACGACAGAATGGTAAGAACCACCCAAGCGGGTCAGTCAAGTCCTTCGAAGAAACAAACGATGTGGTCTGTCATTCCAAATTGGCTGAAAGTGAGCATTCAACGTATTCAACCAACCCAGGGCTCGGCCTCAATGCTTGAAAGGGATCAAGCTCGAAGGTCGCTGTGTTTAGCTGAGATGAAATTGCTAATCGTATTGGGTACTATCTCCACGATAGAGTTCGGGATTCATGTTGAGAAAAATCTGAGTAAACCAGCTAGTGCCGTACTGACAGCCGTCGACAATTGTCCGCGCACGGCCACCAGAAGAGCATGTCTGCAGTGAGCGGATAGTTACCTACGGGAGAGATGTCATCGATCGATCTGCTTCAAGTAAGGATTTTAATGATGATAATATCTTGGATACCATGCGAGCTTGGAGATCGAACCGTTGCAACGGAGATCTCGATCAAATGGCAGACCGCTACCAAATGCGGAAGAGCCCATGGTGGCGACGCAGTAGTCTCACCAAAGTGTTGATTGTACTACCATGTGACCGGTAAATGGCTGGGAGTTGCAAAACCATGTCTAGCTCGAACAACACAGCAATTTTGAGCCCGAATTGGAGGATCTAGGAAGATATACGATAGATTGATAACGCTATATTTTTTTATTGGAATGAAGGATTGTTTCTTCAGCTCTCGGCATGCAATCAACACCTTATGGTGGGACATATGCAGCCATGGACCTCAGGGCAATACATAGATCGCAACCAAAAAAATCAGAAAAAAATACCATGCAATACTAAACATTATTGTCCAACTACTCGTTGCATTTCTAATGTAACTGCAATCGTTGTGAGAGACTATGCACCTCCAAAAGCCCATCATGCACAAAGCGTGACTTTGCAGAGCGGACTCAGCGGAGTACATTTCGGCTGTGACGGCAGCTCGGCAGACTCCTGTAGTTGTAACACCAAATCAGGAGTTTGGCAGCTTCGGCATGTCGGAGATTGATTTACCATTGTGACATCCGGCATCCTTCAGGCAACTTCAACTCGTTTCTAGTAGTTTTGATGGTTGTATCTTTCCTTTGACATGCCTATCTACGACTCTATGTACTTTTATGTTGATATTAGTGTCGAGCATCCACAATTTTGCAACTGGTGCTCAGATTTTGCAACACTGTTTCAGGACTCAGACGCAATCACTCAAAGTGAGCTAATGCGAATGATGAATGAGAATTCCAAAACTAGGGAAAGTACATCGTACAGACCGACTACTTATATAGTGTTAGCCTTGTGGTAAACATGTGTAGTTACATCATGGGAATGGAATGTGATAGAACATGAGAGAACCTATGTGATATGTACAAGAGTGGTCTAGAGTCGTGAAGATGTGAATCAAGAAAGAAAAAAGTCTCACACACTGGTCATACGATAGTAGAGCCGGGACTCCGATCCCTATAATATCACCTTTCCCATGGCTCGTAACGCACAACATTTCTTCTTCGCCAGTCATGTCTGGGTCTGTCAGTAGTGGGGTTGCCATCCTTGGAAGTGGCATCTTCGCTAAAGAAGGTGAGTAACGAGGTATGCTCAGTGTCCAGAGGTTTATAGTATCGCGGCCGGGAGTAGCACATCTACCAGCTCTCAAAGCCCTCGGGCCTCTTGCTCCGCATCTCAAGGCCATATATTCGCGGTCGAAGGGGAGTGCGAGCGAGTTGGGTGAGAAAGCAGTTAGTCTCCTGCACACCAGGCCAGATATCTATCACGATGGTGATCCATCGACGAACCTGGACGCTTTGCTCGCAAGATCGGATATTTCCGCTGTTATCGTGGTGCTGCCCATCGTTTTACAGCCCACCATTGTTCTCAAGGCCTTGGCGGCCGGAAAGCACGTTATCAGTGAAAAACCTGTGGCGCCTGATATCGCCTCAGGGTTGAAACTAATTGCTATTTACGAGACAGAATATAAACCCAAGGGGTTAGTCTGGCGAGTCGCGGAGAACGTGGAGGCCGAGTCAGGCTATGTCACTGCCGCACAGGCAATCCGCGCCGGAAAGATTGGAAACGTGACTTTCTTCAGCTTGCGCCAGGTTAATCGCATGGGTCAGGAGTCAAAGTGGTATAAAACACCTTGGCGCACAGTTCCAGAGGTAAGTTTGGCTGGATCCGCTTTTTGATATTATTTCGCGACTGATGAGGTGTTCTGCAGTATCAAGGAGGGTTTTTGGTAAGTCAATGGCGCATCCAGAGAGCGTATGACTTGACGCTCCACAATTGCACGCATGTAGCTCGATGGAGGTGTCGTAAGTTCTCTTGCGCTCTCTTTGCAAGAATGATCAACGACACATACTTCCTGCTCCCCAGCATTCAGCCGCCGCATTGCGTGTCATTCTTCCTAGTCCTATGACCTCTCTCTCAGGCTTCTCTTCGTTGAACATGGAGTGGCTAGCGCCACATGACACCATCAACGCCATCATCAAATGTGCAGATGGCTCGCATGGCATCTTTGAATTGAGCGTCGCCGCGCCTACGCAATCGCGTGCATCTGTGGGTAATGGCACAGTCATTACAGGCACCGACGGCTACATCACTATCGATGAGATAGACGTAAGGGATCCAGTGACAGGAGACGATAAACCTGTTTTCCGCGTTGTCATTAGGTCCGTTACCAAGGATGCAGATGGAAAGCTGGGTCGCGAGAAGGAAGAGGTGATCGATGAACCAGTCAGGGGTGTTGAGCTTGAGTTGGCAAGTTTTTTCGCGGTGGCCTTGGAAGGCAAGCAAGATGGATTGGGTGATCCCAAAGGTGCACTTCAAGATGTGGCAGTCATCGAAGCAGCCTTGAAGAGCAACGGGGAGTTGATCAACCTCGAGAAGCTGGTCACCGCAGGCTAAAGGGAAGCTTATACATAGTCCACAGAAAGGTATATGCAATAGCTATATGTACCTCGCGCGGGGCACATCCAAATACAGTTGATCAAATCACGACTTACCGATAGTTGATCCAACTATGTCTATCCCCCGAACCAGAATACAAAACTGAAGTCAGAACTCTTCTTTGTGAGGAAGCTGGAACCCCGAGCGTCATGTCATTTCAACGAACGAGATACATCTACTAACACATCTTAACACACCTCCTTATTTAAGCATATGTTGAGTATGAGACTCTGGCAGTGGACGATTCGAATCACTGCTATTGCATCTGGGATACTGGGTAGCTCCGAGTCTCGGACCACAAGGAGTTGATTTATTCAACCTGCCAGCAAGTCGTCACCCGTCGGCGCGTCGCCATTGGTTGCGCCAGTGTTCCTATAGAGACAGGATTAGTAGAAGCGGACCCAACGGAAAACTGCGGATAATATTGATTCCCAATACTAGTGGGCGATGCTTTACTGAGGTCTTTGGTTATCGATGATTCCGGTCGCTGTGCAAGAGAAACTCGGGCTTCCAGGCATCGCGATGAGCTTGCCTACCGGCCACTCGTGTTACCATAACACTCAGGCAACTCGCTGATTGATACCATCAGCGGGACAACGGGACAAGTGTCGCACAAGACAGAAGATTAGAGTGAACGGGCATGAATACGGGCTGTGACGTTGAATGCACAAACGAACATTGAAATTGTCCAAGGTACCTGTTCGCCTTGGACCAGTTGAAGGGAACAGCCGGATTATCGATCCCCGCACGGGGCGGGCGCGAATGACGAACCTAAGTTTCTAGGAAGACGTAAGCGAAAGTCGATGACAATCTTCCGGACCGCGTTCCACGAGGTACTCAGGGGTCATGCTGCTACCAAGGAGATCCAACACGAGGGATTTTGCGCAGTACAGATCCTCCCTCGTCACTGAGACCCAAAACAAAAATGCGAATGAGAAGAACGAGTGAAGAGAGCGAAAGCTTAATTATGTTCAACAGCAACTGCGAGACCGTGACCGGGCACCATAGGTAGGAAGGCGGGCATGGAATTAGTCCAATATGGTTAGAAGGATATAGCTGTGGCTTGATCATCGAAGGTGCCGCCAGACACTGGAGACCTCGCCATGTTCTAATAGGTAGTTGCACAAGATGACAGAGTTTGGTGGTGTGCGTGTCATTCTTCAGGGGCTGGTGGGCATTGGCAACAGTCCTTCAACATGCAAGGATACCAGCGACAACTTTTGTGGTGACAGGCGTTTGGCCGAATTCAACCGCACGACTGAGGAAAATGCGAGCGTGGAAAGACACCTTACGACGGCTCGAGTAGCTGTGTGGCGCACACTCTGTCCCACAGACTAAGGGAAAATAGGAAATGGTCTATTTATTCCTCGGGACTCGTACTCATGGATGAGTCGGGGATATCAGAAGGTGACATCACAGAAATCCTAAGGGTGCAACCTGACAGAAATTCACACCACAAAGAACGTCATGAACTCAACGCCGCCACCGCTGTGCGGACCATCTCTTCAAAGCGCCTAGTTCCATCCTTCCTAAACCACTCGGATGTCTCCACAAACTCCTTCGCTTTCTCTGACATTAAGTCCAAGATATGCGGCTCGCTTTGTAGCCGTGTCTTGATGTATGCGACGAAAACAACCGTTGTCCACACCTTCTTGTCGATTCCGAGGTCGTTTGCCTTGCCAAGTACCGCATCCCCGACCAGCCGTGAGAGAAGTGGAGTAGCCGTAAGTGAACCGTCGACATCCATCTGTTGAAAGGGCTCGTATACCTCTGGTGGAATTGGGTGGCGTCTGCGGGGACCGCCCTGGCTGCCACTCGGTCCGGGTCCAGTATTTGCTACCCCTGAACCTTGAATGTTCGTAACCTCAGGTGAGGGAGCACGTGGAGTGGGGTCTTCGAACCGTGGAAGAGGACTAGGAGGACGAGAAAAAGTCCAGCAGGAGCTGCAAGAGGAATCTTCCAGCGAACTCAAACTAGAGAATGTGTTGGTGGTGCGATCAGAAGAATGACTGCGTCCCCGTTGAGAATTGGATCTACGTCTGTGTATACGACCCCTGCTCTGGCTCGTGTCAGAATCAGACCCGCCGTGTGCACCAGGAAGCTCCGCCCGGTGGTGGGCACGAAAATCAGCAGGTGTGTGTGCTGTACTTGCCAGTGCTACTGGACTGCTGAGCGAGACGAAGACAGAGGCGAAGAAGGAAGATATGCCATTAATGAGATGGTCCAGAAAAGTGGGGCCCCCAGCGGATCTCTCCTCTTGAACATCTGGACTGGACTGCCTAGATTTGGACCTAGCCCACGCCGTGCTTCCATGACGACGTCCACGTTCTCCCCCTTTCTGGACTGCGACAAAGGACGTGTGCTTGGTAACAAGATGGTATGTCAAACCCAGCCTCATAACGCCCGCCTTTCGAAGGTCATCCCCGGAGACCAAGAGAGCATCAGCCGCAGCTGGAGTAGGCAGTGGTCCAACACCGTCATCTAGATCCATGATGAGCCTCCGTGCCCCCAGCGTGTGTATAATAGGGATGGTTGGATGTTCGTTGGTATTACGGAAGGGTTTCACCTTCGTTACGCGCACAGTCGATTCTTGGGGGTTAGAATCTCCATCCAATTTGGTAATTAGCCGAACAGACGTCGGCACAGTGCTGAATGAAGTGATTTCAAAGACCGTGAATCGAACTCCAGCGAAGATCTTCGTCAAGGAATGAGGAGTTTGCTGCAGAAGCGGCGGAGGTTCGAGGGCTGGGAGACCTGCGGGAAGGTGTACTGTAGTTCTCGCAGGGGGACTCGAGAGGCCGTATCCCCAATCAATATTGATGCTTTCTATATTTCTTGAGCGTGCAGCGTTCATTAGGCTAGCGCATTTCCCCAATATTTCGTCCGAAGAAACGGCAAAAAGAGCCTCTCCATTACCATGCCGTGCGAGCTTCGAGCATACGTCTTGGGATACGTCTTTCCCAATACCAAGGACGAACAGGCGTACAGACGCCTTGTGCGAAGAATTCGGGATGACATCTGACAAACCTTTCTCTTCCACCTGGAATCAAACTATGTCAAGGCAAAGGGTGTTTGTGGGTATTAGAACATACATTGATAAGGCCATCTGTTAGAAGAAAAATGACCGCAGGACAATCAAGTGCACGTGAACCGATTAAACTGAATGCTAACTGAAGAACCTTTGGAATTTCTGTTCCACCATCAGCACACAAGGAAGTGACATGGGATGTCTGCAACCACAGACTTAGAACCAGTTGCATTTTAAACTGAAGAAAACTTACTGCCTCAGCCAAGGATGTTGGATTGAGTGGACGGCTGTGTTTCCACAGGTGTTTAACATCATGGTTAAAGTCAAAGACATTGAACGCAGTTTGGGTATTCGGGAGGAGATGTAGTAGCATGATCAAGGTTCTCTTGGCTGATCTGATCTTGTCATCATTCATCATATTGCCTGATCGATCAATGATGAAAATGTATTCTTGTGAAGGAACCTTGGGGGTTTGAAACCTGGGAACGAGGGTTAATTGTATCGCGATGGTAGATTCCTGTCTGTGTTCACTACCCCTCACATCCCACACTTCTGCAAAACGTCTGGGCTCGTCAAGTCCCTCAGCATGTATGGTGATGACAAAGTCACTGGACAAGAATTCAGATGACTGCCAAAGTGCGGACATACGCCGCTGTGAGATTTGACCAAAATGTCCCTTGTAGCGTCAAAGTACTATGCGATGCGTTGGGCTATGGATAGCATATATCGCTTCGCTGGTTTGGATGTCGATGCTAATATAAACTCGAGTGCGAGACTCGGGAGCAGAGGCGTCCAGTATCGCTGCAGGCAGCGTGCCATAACGCTCAGCAACGTACATCGGAAGTTGTAGTCGTATATGATCCATAAGAGCTTCATTCAAAATGTCCATTACGAACTACATGTGGGATGTCAGTCGTTTGAACAGCATATCTATGAACAGGAAACAGACTGTCAAACGCGCTATCACCCTCATAGCAGCAGGAATAGATCCGACTGAGATCATAAAGACTGTGTGGCAAGGAATGCATCTGGATCTGCAGTCAACACATGAGAAAAGGCGCTCACTGTCATCTGTCACGCTTTCGAGGAGGGCAACCGCCCTCCCTTGCTGTACTGCATGAGCAAATGTTGAAGCTGCTTCTTCCTTCTCCCTTATCTCCCCGACGATGACCGATCCATCTTCAAGTTCCAGCTCGAATGCACAAACAGCTGCGTGTGCCGGGAGTGGAAAGACATATTTCGCCCTTCCCGTGGGTTCTTCTGACGGGTTGTAAAATGTTTGTTTTAACACTATGTGGGAGGACACTATATTACGGGACAAATGGCCGTGCACGTGTGAGGAATGGAAGATAAGCCCCGAAGATAGTAAGGATACGTTGCCAACGACGCACCATCTACAACCCAAGCCTTCACTCTCACTTCCTCAAGTTAAAGGTATGCAATCGCTGTCTGCCCATGTGGCTGGTGGACGATGCCCGCACGCGTTGAAGCCATTTGGTGAGCGCAAACGGGGGGAATACTAAGTAGGTGCTGTCGGAGATTATCGACATCTTACCTTTATCTGCAATCCCTAGCTGTATTTACAGCACTGATGTTCAGCGCCTCGTGCTGAAACATCGCAACCGAATGTGGAAGCCGGAAGGCACTGATAGGGCGTACAACCACTGCGGCAGTCGTACCAGGTTGATGAAGTGGGAAACGTTGGGTATCATCCGAGGAATCCCTCCTCAATTCGGACAAGCGCGGAATTTGTCTCGCCGCGCCACAGACAGTGATTCCTTTGCACCCTCGTAACTGAATTCTGGTGCGATAAGCACGTAATTGAATTACTGGTGACAACTCTTGCGCCCACAGAGAATCCTGACACTGTCCTGGAGCCGAACCACCGCAAAACCAGGCGCAACGCCTACTTCCCTTATGATAAGTATACTACATGTTGGCTGTTCATGAAGGCAGATATAACATGCAGCATATCGCTTGATCGCCCACTGGGAACCATTTTCTCGTAAATTCTTGAAAACTTTCCACCGGTATGTTGATGTGCTTCCGCGATCCTGGCGTTTCGTGTTCCCCGCTCTCAACTGCGGTACCATCCAACGATCCAGACCGGCCGTCCAGACGTCTGTGGCTAGCCCACTCACCGTCAATAATCGACCCACCCCTCGAGAACCGATAACCCTTGAAACTAAGCACGAGGCGGGCATGGATCACGAGGGAGAAGAATCGATGTAAACACTCGCAAGAATGTGGTATGGGATCTATATGATTGTCAACGTCTTCATGCAACCGACATTTACTCACTGAAGACGACAACGATCCCAATCAATAATCCTCTGTACGTCAGGTTCCTGCGGTAAGCGCGAACGATTGACACAGAAATTGAAGGGGTCATACAAGAAAAAGCAGAGCAGTGTCCCCTGATAACAGCACATGTATTTGTTAATCCTTTGTCTTCCTAACATTCTCTTTGACCCGATGGCGTACACGAGAAAGAGATAGAGCACCGGAGCCATCAGCAGAACACCGAATAATCCCATCCTTAGGATGGTGCAAGCTGCTGGTTGGGCAGAATTGAAGGGGTTTGGCAATTGCTCGGAATATGTGAGAGAGGAGGTTAATATTTGAGCTATGAGATCCATGGCCAAGTACCAAGAGCACGACGTGCCGTAGCAAGTCTAGGGGAGTTGGCTGCAAGGTCCATCAGATTCATAGAACGAATCACAAGCCTGCCCTAATGTATAGTAATGCCACACTACATGACTCATGTTTGTCAACCTTGTCTAGGGTTAAGGTTTATTTTCCATTCTCGCTCTCTTCAGAATACCTGATGGTAAGAAGTAGTCAACGTTGCGTCCCCGCTTACCAGGTCTCACCAGTTTATACAGGGTGGTGGAGCGCGTTACCCGTACCCAAAGCATGTATGGTCACCGGCGGGTACGTTGAGTTCGCCTTTCCTTGCTACTAGGTTTGGTAACGGTAACTAACAGGTGGATGGTGGACTCGTCCTGCAAATTGGGCAAGCAACACGGCGATCACCATGACTGGTATCCTTGCAATTGCATACGGCGTGTGGTCTGTCAGCGCGGAACGAGAGGTGACCAAGGTTTTCATCAATCCCAGATTATGATGCTCATCACTAGCTTGCGGATAGACCCGACACGTTCCTCCCGATCGACCAATACCATCGATGTTGGTACGCAAACCCGCTTTTTTATCTTGTTTTAGAGGCTTACCTATACACTAGTGGGCGAAAGAGTTTAGACAGCAAAACAAGGAGGCAGAATGAGTCAAGAAATTTGCTCTCTCTTGATGTGTACTCCGCTCGACTTACTCATCTCTTCATTTCAATCAAACATTTTGGCACCATATCCTAGCCCTCGGTTCGTCCAGTAGTAACCAACCATTGTGATCCAGTGGTTGGCTGTGTGGTCTATAGATCCTTCCGCTACTCTGCTTTGCCTACCCGGTTTCACCTAAATTGGGGTACACGCTGATCTTGTCTTGATCTCCCATTCAAGTTCTTCTCCACCATCTAATATTGTAGGGGAATATATTTGTCCAGATGACTCAACCTATCGATATTTTCCTGTCATTAGCACAATATCGCACGGGAATTTCTCGGCCCATTCTTTCGACATTCGTGGTGTCGTGGCACTGGTCAGTATAAACAAACAATCACTGCGAGACCATTGATGTTTTGGACTGCATAAACCTCAAGATTCGAACAGCACTATTAATTCAACTTGAACACTGGGGATCGCGCAGTTTCGTATACTCCATGACGTCAGCCATGCCAATACCTTGTCGCTCTGCGTCGGGAGTGATGCACTGGGACAACTGGCTAGACTCTGAAGGAGTTGGAGCTCCTCTTTTTGCTTCACCACGGTCGAGCTTAACCTGCTTGAGGAGTCAGTGGTGATGATACATAAACAGTGTCAGCGAAATAAGCAGACGGTGACAGTGTACATTTGCTTACGAGTCGATATCAACGTGTCGTCGTCGATGTGTATTAGCATTTGAAGTTGATCCTCATAATAATCATGTCACCCAGTCACTCGACGGTAAATTGGATATATTATACATTCTAAGCCATTTCTGCGTTGCAAGATTGAACACCACACTTCCGGCGAATAATTGTTGAGAGTTTCCAAAGATTTCATCGCGAATGAATAGTGCGGCGGTAGGGTGGACCTGCCATTATGAATTGGCTCACCGTCCGTTGCCAGACCACCATTCGATGACGAGACCAAGTTAACTGGTCGAGCGTTACGGTTGCAATAGAAGAGCATAATAAACTGCATATCCGCACTTGAAGATCTTATTCTCAGAGCGAACGAAGAGAGGCTCGATCATTGATCTTATGTAATCTATAAAGCTCACATAAAGTTCATCAGAATCTCCTCCGTTTTACATGCGATGCTCCGTTCAATCTCTCCCTGTTGCATGTAATAAAAGTAACTGGGAGGCGCATGACGAACTTCAAATGTGCTTCCACCGGAAAACCAGCTCAAGGTTGGCTAGGAATGGTGGAAGATTCAATATGAAAACGTAATTCACATAAACTTTGAGGTAGTGACGTCTTTTCAGCCTAGACCATATGGATCAATACTTTTACCCATGCATACTCAGCTCCACATTGCAACCACCACGCGCGCGTCTATTTTGCCAGTTGTCTCTTGTCGGGTCTGCTTCTTCCCTCCGCTTAGAGCCTGACATCCTGGACAGACCGTGGGCCCTTCCAACCTGCGCACATGTCCGACGCGCCGAACGATTCCCCTGAACAGTTCTTTGCAGAACAAGCATGGCTCTCCGGCGCTCTCCTCACTGGAACGGGCTACGGTATTGTCATGGCCCTTTTCTGGCTCTGTTTTCAAACCCTCTGGAATCGACTCAAGTGCAAGGACGCAAATTATAGGCGAAACTTATTTTTTCTTTTCTATGTCTGCGTCATATTCGTCTTTGGATCCCTCTTCTTAGGGTCTAACTCAAAGTTCACACAATTGGCATTCATCAATAATCGTGGAGTCGCTGGTGGTCCAAGTCAGTATGAGCAACAGATGTTTTCGATCAGTGTAGATGAGGTCGCAAACGTATCCTTTGTCCTCGCGAATTGGCTTGCTGAATCATTACTGGTATGGCGTTCTGGTCAGTGTTGGATTGCCTAGAGTACTGACCTGGATCGTGTGTGCGTCAGGTCTGGCGGTGTGTCATTATCTATAGTGATCTCGGTTCTCTCTCCGGGCGCGTCGTCCTCGTCACCACAGGTCTCATGCAATTCGCTTCTTATGGTGAGTGTATGATCTGTGGTAACCCCGCTTCGAGCACATTGGCCCCCCTCATGTTGTCCTGCACACAGTTCTGGGTATTTTTTTCCTCATACAAATATCCTCCCCGTCGTCGTCGCCCTACATAACTCACGACCATTCCATCAATTGGACCCTTCCTTACTTTTGCATCTCACTTGCCAACAATGTCGTTGTCACACTTCTCATCGTTATTCGATTGCTTCTCTACAGACACACTGTGGGCCAGATACTCGGACCAGGACATGCGACAGAGTGTACGACGATAATTGCCATGGTCGTCGAATCGGCAGCGGTCTATACTGTCTTCTCGCTCTTGTTCCTGATCCCATTTGCGATGAATGATCCCATC
>JBBPMS010000060.1:6940-35914 GCA_038090435.1 Phylloporus scabripes | reverse complement strand
TTCCACATCCTCGCATCTCTAACGCATCCACGAATTACCATTACTTGCTGCTTGGGTCATCTGCGCAAAGAGATGAGTGCTTCACTTAACAAGGCTTGGAATATATGCCGCTCGTGGCCCCAGACTCAACCTCTAGGCCAAACGGGAGTGGGGCAGTAACGAAACCCAAAAAGACGGCGATGATGATGGAGTATCGTGTGATGTAGAGCTTGCATGTATACCGCGGTCTCATTATGGCATGCGTGTGGGTACGTATAGAGTTGAGATCTTTCAATGTGCTACGGGACTGAACGCCATGATAGGTTTGTAATCGATGTCATGCTGCCATGTAAGAACTATTAATCTCAGTTGTGACACTTATCCTAGTCTGTTTACAAGGGAATCGCTTCAGTACGTACATGACCACAGCCAGCGCCAGTGTTACATTTCAAGTTGGTACTACGCTTTGCCCTCGTTCTATAAAAGTCGGTGGTTTTTTCGTGGTGCGATCGATCTACAATGAAGACTAATTTGGAACTTTCAATGACAGTAATCAAATGGTTAGATGATCCGGTTTGCTCTCCAGCATTGCTCACGATGTTCATCTCAAATATACACTTATTGACACCTTGTCTCCCATCTCACGTCGCTCTTTCTGCCCTCATTCAGGCTGTAGAACAGTGTTTTTCGATGTACAAGGCGACAAAGCGATGGCGGCTCAACTGGCTCGATAATATCTTTGCATGCTCCCCTCATCGTCTCTTGTTTCATCTACTCTCTCGGTTTGTGCACACAAGCCCTCACTAGGAACCAAAATTCGCTCCACAACATCACCGTGATAAAATGGAATGGAGACCCATGCGTTGTCGAGTCCATGGTTCGTCTTTCTGACATTTCTGAGGTCGTCACGGTGCGTGACAGTGACAACGGTTGGCGCTGCCAATGGCCCGACCCCTGTCCTGGTTTTTCGTCGGGCACGACGACCAAAAGAGACATGATTATGTCTCGCATTGTACTCGCGGATGTCGGGAGGGATGGCCACAGGAACACGCGTGAATATTTCAATGAGTATCATATCCACGTGGGCTTGCACGGTGCGGCCAGCAGTTGATAGTATTCAACGTGTAAAGCAGGCATCAATCTGCAGTTGCTAGGACAGCCCTCGGAGCCCGAGTCGTGTCGTCGGTGGAGCCTGCTTTCGTGGATCATTTCCAAGGACTCCGAGTCTCTCTTGGCCTCATTATGCCTTCCGGATATCTTAGCCTTGTCCCAAACCGGTTCCGAAGTATTTGTGACGTTTAGGCACACAGGAAGTCGGAGCCACATCGGCATGGTTCACATGATGCTCCTGGGACCTGGTGGGCAGTATTCAGGGGGCTGCATACTACCGCTGAATGTGTATTGGCAATACCATTCCTTGTGAAGAACGAACGATTCAGGCGCGCACGAAATTGATTGATCTAGTTGAACTATGAATATTTCTTGGTTCGTCTGGGCAGCGTGCGAAGCAACTCTTCATCGTCTTCACTAAGGCAATTTGGTAGAGGAACAACAATGGCTGATAAGAGATCCTTACTTATGCTCACACCAACAAAACTAATGCCAACCAACACAATGCAATTGTTTGTACTGATGCTAAGTGAGAGCTATGCTCTCGTCAAGGTACACCGGGTTTCGATCAAGTTACAACTGAAACAACCCTTCAACATATATATAAATAGAATAAGTCAAATGAATCGATGCGTGAACGAAAGCAAACGTGAAAGTGTGTGAAGGTATCAGTGCAAAGGTGCAAAGCGTGTGAGATAAAACGAGAGTGATATGCCCATTCACCGATAGCAGATATGCAAATCAACGTGCCAATGTCAAGAAAAGTCTTGCCGAACATAACCTTAGTGATAACAATATGCAAAACGAATGTCAAAGGTCTTCCTTGTGGTAGTGACCTTAATGGTAGCAGCGTGCGAAGCGAATGTGTCAATGGTCCCTCTTGCGAAACTTGATGTTGTTGATAATGATATGCAATGAAAAATGTGTCAAAAGTCCCTCTTGCGAAACATAACTTTGATGCTCGAATCGGCCGCGATGGCAGGACCAATGCGCCAGCATTGTGGACGGGGAGAGTGGTTTTGCACCTTGACGTCATACGATGTTATGATATGTGCCAGCATCGATTTGAGTTCCAAGGCAGCGAAAAAGCGACCAGGGCTGACCAATCTGCGTGTGAGCTGCCACGAAAGGAGAAGAGCGAGCCACTGCATACCATGAATGTTTACCATGCCCAAAAGGGAGGTATTCTAGGCTCGTGGAGGCGAACTGGAGCTTCGTACCCACGTCGCCTTCCTGGTCGCACATGTTAGAAAATCGAAACGGATCGAAGAAATGCGCATTTTCATAAATCTCGTCGTCGTGATGAAGTGATTCCGACGGCGAGACGAGGGATGTTCCTTTGGGTATGAACGTTCCATCGGAGAAAGTGAAATCTTTGAGCGCCTTGCGCATCAGGGCCACTGATGTAGGGATGACAATCACTCTTCCATGTATACGCATTAGGGGAGTGCTGACATACCAGAAGTCACCCCCGTAAAGCGTTGGCTTTCCTTCAAAAAGCTATCAACCTTGAACATTTTGCAAACTGACTCCTTAGACCATCCCTCATGCTCAATTATTGAATCGACCTCCTCACGAAGGGGCTGGATGTACTGGGGATTCTCTGCCAACAAAAATAGCGCCTGGGTGAAGCTCTACAACACGCCCATTGAGTATACTGTAGAAGTAATTAGGAGACTAGATCACGTACATGGGCGCTTGTCTGACAATACCCGCACGAACTAAGCATGACATGAGAAATAGAAGCACGCGGGGACTCACAAGAATCGCAGCAAAGTTGACTGCCAACACACGGCGCGTCAAGAATTCAACGGTACGCTCACTCTCGGGTGCCGCATGTATCAACCATGACAAAAGGTCATTCTATCAGGATGACGTTTCAGGAAAGTGATAATCGAAAGAGAGATCAACTAACTGGCTTGTCATCCCAGTCATTTTCATGCTCCAGCAGCTTTAGCCGCTCCTCAATTATGGGACGGAGCATCGCCATCGCACGCCTTGTGGTATTCTCGGAGAAGAAACGGGCAACAAGGCTATGGAAGTGTGAGAATTGGTATCAGGATCAACTTGACAGCTTACGATGCTAGACAATTGGGAAAGAGTCTGATTATGTTCGCTCTCTTAGCAACCTCTGAAGTGTATCGTAAGGTGAGATTTATCCACTCAGGGTCACGGCCTATCATAACCGGGTTGAGTGACTCGGGCGGCCGAAGTATCACAACACACTTACACAGGGGAAGGCCGACAAACAATCGGTTGCTGGTCCTGCATACGACTTGCTGCATAGCGCTCAGCGCAGGTACGCTCTTCCAGTCTGGATTCTCTCGTGTCAGACACATACTCCGGGGTCATTACAATCTACCACTCACCATTCCCCCTGAGATCTAGTACCTGGTCGAATGCAGCACTAATCTCATCCCTCATTTCGGTGTATAATGTGCCGAGATTGCGAGTCAGCTGTAGGCGCACAACTGAGGCGTGATACGGATGGTGAAAAACCTCTTTTCCTATGGTATACTGCATCTGAACCGTCTGTTAAGAGAAATGAGCCCTTGTTTCGCGAAACTTAACTAGTAACGGGCACTCACTTCATTAACCTCATCAATGAACGAGAGCGCGTCGTTGGGAGCTTTACGCAGCTCCTCCATGTGTTGACGACCACTCAGAACGACAATCCAACGGTAACGATCAGCAACCTTGAAGGGCACGGACTTGTACTGCAAAAGCCGTGAGGCATCATCCACAAAAGCATCATATACAGACGTACCTTTTCGTAGCCTTCCTGAAGGAGTCCGATAGCGTTTAATTGAAACTTGTAACCAGCCCACCATGACCCAAGCCAGCTGCTCGATCCAATAGTTGGGATTGCATCAAGCTAGGTGACGAGTGAATCATTGAGATGCGAAATATCAATCATTGTGTACCTTTGAACCCCTAGATAATTGGGCAATGACAATTGTTGTGGTAACGACGCCTGCAACAGTAGATGCGAAACCTAGGGAATTTGAAAGGAATGTGGGGTGCATCATAGATAGCGGGTGAAGAGTTGGACTCACCCACGGGTCCAGGTCGAGCACGCTGGAACCTCTTTATGTGCTGGAACAGAGAAGTCGAGAAGCGAAACCCTGTTTGCTTCTGGCACTGGCGAATGTATCCGGAAAATAGCCGAGTTTCGCGCTCCATTTTCCGCCCCATATTGTAAGCGGCCGCAGGAACAACCCTGAATTTCATTCTTTCCATTAAGTGTCGTCCAATCAGAGCTCACAAACGGCCACAAAAACGTGGACAAGCCGCAGTTTGATCTATCCTCTTTGCACATGGCGAAGGGTCACCGATAGCTGTCATTGTAATGTCATTACAGCAATAAATATCACATCCCTGACCCGTACGATAAGGTTCAAGCGCCACAGACCCGAAAATGCAAATGGTATACGCACCAGAATCCTTGCAGACAGAAATCTTGCACTTGCAGCGTAGATGACCTCAATCCACCATTCGCATCTTTTGATATTTGACATAGTGCCCTCGATGCCATAGGGATGACCATTTACGGAGTCCGCAATCTATTCAGCTCTCGCTGCACTTGGCGGTAAGGTGGATAGTCCCTGAATCTCAGAAAGGAGAGATTCGGACGATGCATGCGGAAAAACATTTAGCTCGGCTCGAGAACAACACAACATATGAAAAACAGAAAATTTCACCGTGTGAGAGCTTGTCATGAATTCGGAATGCGGCATGCAACCATCATTTTACAGTACGGCGGTATTCCGAGGGAAAGTGTAAACTTGAACCTATCCGCGGAGCGGCCCCAAGTACTGCAATTCGATGACTGAGCTGGGAAAAAGGCACTTTGGACTAACGTAGTCTAGCGGGTAGCCTGGTTTTGAGAAACTCTGGAAGGAAAAAACTATCATGCGCATGGCGTGGAAGAAAGGCGTAAACAAGGTTCAAAGAAGCTGAAGAGTGCTAGGCACATGTGAACCTTACATAATCTAGCTAAAATCAGCTTGAAGCTCAAGAGCGCAGCAACTACAGTTGAAAAACGATCATCAATCAGACTTGAGACAGAAGCATCCAACTCCTCCGCGCTGCACCTCAAAGCCATCAAGACACAATGCAATTCTCATGGAGCTGTTAGGAACGGTTGGCCGCTCTTACGCATTATGTTAGGCAAGGTGACGTAACAGCAAAAGACAATAGCGTTTTCCGACGGCCCAGGCAAAAATGAAAACTTTACGGGGGCTCATGAGTGGCCATTGATTTAGTTCGTATTGAACTATTGAATATTCCACAATATGTACGGGTTCGAACTGGATTCCTTCAAGGTTTGGGGCTAAAAGTACTGTCACAGCTCACTATGTTTTTTGTTAGATTGGGACTCGACTTAGCTTTGGAAGCCATATTCGAACCATCCAATCAATCAGCATCGGCATTCCGGACCTCACTCCTTCCCATAGGAGGCACATTTCGGGAGAAGCTTTGTATGTGGTTATCGAAATGCCAGCGGTTCCGCGTCATATGATGCTGTCATAATCATGCTGGCCAAAATTGAGGGGAGATTCCGTGATGGCGACCCGTGGCCCTCAGAATGAAACTAGTTCTGGTGTGTACTCTTCGTCCAATGACTCTTGCCATTCCAGGTCCTTTTCGGATATGCGGATGAGCATGCAATTCGTTTCTGGTGTGTTTATCCTTATCATTACACGAACAATACGAAATTTGCGATGAATAAGGCGTGCCGTATGCCTGCCAAGAGACCCGATTCGGCATGACGACTCGTGCTGCTCATTGTGTTAACGCGCCCCAACGTTCAGCACAATCATAGATTACTCCCCTGCACTGCAACCGACCCATCGGCTAGAAGTCTCTAGAGTGAAAAGAAGTCCCACTCGAAGAGGCGGGCTTGTCAGTCCTCACCCCTTGAGGCATTTTTCATTGCGCAAACGGCTCCTTACATGGTTCAAATCGTTGGATGATTACTTGAATGTTTTTTTGTTGGCAGTACTTACGTACAATGGTTACTATCCACATCGTCCCCCAGATTGTCGCGGAACCGAATTCCGACTTCTCATTCATCCCCTCACGGTAAACTGGCATGTCGCGTTTTTGACACTTTTGAGCTGGTTGGATTCAATTGGCCGCCGATGTAATGGTGACGCCCTTCAGGGGCATGTCTGCTTTTGCTGGGACTCTGTTCAGGTTGCCCAATCATAGACTCGGAGGGCTTGTCGGGACTCGGAAATAAACTAGCTAGCTCTCCACCAATGACTTGTTCCCTCGCCAGGCGTCACATGAGACCTCCGGCCTTGTGATGTCTTCAAGGTAACCTGAAGGCGTCCTCATTGGCAAATGGCCGTGCCAAACCCATGCTATGTACTTGCCTTCAGGTGGCCAGCCTAGACGACTGTTCTGGCATTTCACCCTACCCTCTGTGGGTTTCTCGTCCTGTATGCCCTTATCCAACGGTACAAGCCTGCTGGGCCCGCGTCGCCTCGACCCGTGGCTATATGATGGAAACGTCGTCCTCGCCGTTGATGGAGGATGCTTTCGCGTTCACCGAGTTGTCATGTCTTCGGCCTCGAGGGTATTCCATGACATGTTGTCTTCACCACAAATCACTAGGTCCACAGACCGCAAATTTGATGGTTGTCCCGTTGTGACACTGCACGACTCACCGCAAGAGGTCCAAATCGTTCTCAAGACACTATACGCGAGACCGTGTGTACCTGAGTTGCCCTCGGGCCCCCTTTGAGTCTTGACGCTAATGCCCCTTAGACAGCGCATTCCCGCAGACGTGCCCGTTCACATCTCTGTCCTAGCAGCTTTTCTCAGGCTAGGAAAGAAATACGAAATACATTGGCTTTTCGACGAGGCTTGTCTAAGGATACGGCAATGCTATCCATCCTCCTTGTTTGCCCTCCTTTTTCTACCACCCGATCTCAAAAGCCCTGTTACTGGGCGTGACAAGTATGATTTCCAGTTGATAAATCTCGCTCGGGAATTTGGATTGCTGTCTGTGCTCCCTGTTGCCATGTACCGCTGTGTCTGCTCCTCTCCGCTAGCCGCTCTCCTCGATGGCTATTACTACGACGGCACTGTATATCGTCTCACACCCACCAATCAAAAGTCCTGTATCATGGGGCGAGACAAGCTTCTAGGGCTACGAATGCTCACCTTTGGCTGGTTAAGGCGCCAACGACCGTTCTGCACAGACCAAGTCAAGTGTGCTCTAGGGAATCTCGCGATGATCACAGAGCTGTGGTGTTCAGACCGACCTAGCTCCCGGGATCCATTTTTGCGATGGGACCCAAGATGGGATTCGCGGTTCTGCTCGAACTGTATGGTTTATTGTCACCGAGAGATCGAGGATGGGAGGGAGGACGCTTGGAATGAGTTGCCCTCTGCCTTTGGATTTTGTTCTCGCGAATAGGCGATGAAAAATGGCCACTACGACGCCGATGATTAATGATGTACGGATCGAATATTTATCATTTACTTAGATCGTCTAGAAGTGAGCGATAGAACTTATTATCAGTAGAACATATCTATTTAGCCTGGCTACTTATGTAAATCATCTGTTTCTATTATATCTCCTGCTTTTTCTCTGATCTGATAGTGTAAAAATGCGGGCTACCGTACGGTTTCGCAAGCAAAACTCCCTGGTGCGCCGACTGACGATGCCACAATACGTTACCGTGTTTGGAAAAGAAAGATGCCATATATAGTAGTTATGTGCACAGGTCTGCCCAGCGCAAAACGAAAGTTCGTTCTGCACTACCCTTCTCCAACTAAACTAAATGCACCCTTCGGGGTTGCACACGATAAAATTGGAACGATACAGAGAAGATTAGCATGGCCCCTGCACAAGGATGACACGCTTTTCCGGAGTGGTAGACCTACGGGTCTCAATATTTATTGCTCTCCTTTGCTCAATTTTTTGGTTACATGACTTCCCAATGCCTGGCGGCAAACTTACTCAATGACAGGCTACTAGAAGAATCTACCCAGTGTTATACGGTCTGTCCCTGAAGAATTATTGCGTTTTCGTTTGGTAAACCAGCCATGTGGTGTATGCCATCAACCTCTTGCCTATCAGGAGCCATCATAACCATTCAGCATCATATTCCTGACTACACTCGCCCAGTGTTGCATAGGAGGTTCAGCCCGATCTGGTCCACATTCTAAAAAACTAGTTTCGCCGCGAGGCTTCATGGACCACTCAGCGCTCTTCCGCACGTCCCTCCCAGCTCGGGAACATCGAAATTCAACAGGTTATCAAGTCGGTAAGAATATGGATGATCATTCACAACCGTGGTAAGTCTTGGATAACATGGTGTATTCCTAGTCGGCTTCTGATCTTGGCCAATAGGTTCATAAGAAATAAGGTTTGAGGACTAAGTGAAGAATGAAAGTATGCAAACAAGTACTACGAAATCTTCGAAAGCGTGAAGCCAAAAACGAACGGAACCAAGATGCGTAAGCAATACCCTCGCTGCTTGCTCATACCTTTACCCGCTTGCTCCTTCCTTTCTTATCGTCGACCTGCAGATCCAAATCCAACGTGTTCTTCCTTCTGCATTCTGCATCCATATTCTCATCTCGAATGGCCCTTCGAAGGACGCTTGGTTTCTTTCCTTCCCCAGAGTCCGTACTTGAAAAAGCATTCTGCATGACCTTGCGCTCTTTCTCCATCCGAAGGAAATGCGCTTTCGTCACCGTGCGTGCAACGTGAGGTGGGATTCCGCCCCGAGGAGCTTTAGCGTATTTTGCGGCAGAAGGGCCACCCGTCTCCGCAGCGGAATGCAGGTGTATACGATATTTAGTTATCTTGGTACGAGGAGTGGTGACCGTTTGACGCGGATTGGCTGAGAGGGAGGGCCTATCTCGACCAAGTTCTGGACTAGCGTGAGGCGCTGGTGGCACCAAGAAAGGTACGCTATTCCGTCTATGATTGTCAACTGCCATATCGATGATGCTTATAGGCTGAGCTTTGGACTCTATTGTTCGTGGCGGGTTGTCAATTTCCTGAGCCTTTGCAAACGGTTGGTTGGTGCACTTTACCGGCTGGGTGTAGGAGGGAGAGAGTAACGGTGTTAACCAGGGCGAGAACCACGCGTCCGTCGCCGACTGGTTGGTCATAAGGCCGTCGTCAAGGTCGAGAAATTGGGATCCATTCGGAGGAGACCATCCCCGGAGGATCGATGTGATCGATCCCGCTTCGGACCGGACTTGATCGTCGTTATTTGGAAGAGGTACTAGAACAGTGGAGGTACCTGCGTTTTCATCGAGAGAAGGATGATCCAACACCGATCTATGTGTATCAACTTCCTGGGGGTGGACAAGTTCGAAGGGTATCGGTGATACAGAACTTGGCGGTAGAGGATATCCTTCGGGGCTTGGGTTGGGAATGATCGCAGCGAGTATATCGTCCAATCCCGTCTCGGTAGATGGGCTAGATTCTTCGCATGGCCAAATGTGCGTGATCGTGCGGGTGAATTCGAGCTCACGCGCAATGTCGAGCAGATCATCAAAGTCGAGCGCGGGAGGGACCTCATGCGGTTGGACGTCGAAGGGGAGTATATCACAGGGAAGGGTATCGTGGCTGAGGCCCGAAGACATGACGATAGCGGGTGGAATTCAGTGGTGTCTGGACAGGGGACAGACTGGGTTAACCGTCGTATACTTCATGGTCAGCCACCAGTGATCGCCTTGAATCTTGGAAATATGTTGTAGATAATCAGCGGCCTTATGGTCCAGAGGTACGATACTTGCTTTGGGTGTTTGCAAATGCAAGTGACCTGGGTTCGATTCCCAGTGAGGCCCACTTTTTTTTCGCAGCATTCCAGTGTCGTTGGCTCAATCAGACTCTCGTAATTTATCTTTCCTTCTCGTTGTTGTATTTGACATTCGCCTTTGTTTCGACAGCCAGCTAGAATTGAGATTGGCCGGCGTGGGAAAGGTCTATAAAGGGACTGGGCAAAGTTAGCCGCGTTCACAGCCGAGCGTTTTCCACCCAGAGTCGTCTACCTCGTTCCTTCCTTCACCTCCTCTTCCTCGTCCTCCCCCGTCGCGCCGTGTTCACGTCCACCTCGTTTCCTTCACTTCCTTCGGGTCTCACAGTTGTCACCCCTTCAGTCGCCCATGAACAGGCAGTCCTCTGGGATGAGCCTGCAGCAGCGGCTCGAGGCCGTTACAGACCTCACTTCCCTTTCACCCATCTCGGACGATGTCATCGTCACCTGCCTTAGGGAACGGTTCATGTCGGATACCATTTATACCAGCATCGGCTCTTCCGCCATCATTGCAGTCAACCCTCACAAGTACGTCTCTTCCAATGCCGACTCCATCCTCCAGAAGTACGCGGCAGACTATCGGGATACATCAGAAAACAAGGTCCCCTTCCCTCCCCACATTTTTCAGCTCGCCAACAATGCATACTACCACATGCGTCGCACGGCTCAGGACCAGGCTATTATCATCAAGTACGGCCCAATTCCAACTATTTGTTGTTTTGCCTATACTAAATGTCCCTTTAGTGGCGAAACTGGCAGCGGAAAGTCAGAAAATCGCCGACTGGCCATCAAAACACTCCTCGAGCTGTCCGTCTCCAATCCGGGAAAGAAAGGCTCCAAGCTCGCGAGCCAGGTCCCTGCTGCAGAGTTCGTCATCGAGTCGTTCGGCAGCGCTCGTACACTCTTCAACCCGAATGCGTCACGCTTCGGAAAATACACTGAACTCCAGTTTACCGAGAAAGGCCGTTTGTGCGGCATCAAGACACTGGACTACTATCTAGAGCGCAACCGGGTGGCGGCGGTTCCTTCAGGGGAACGCAATTTTCATATATTTTACTATCTGATGGCTGGCGCCTCTTCGGAGGAGCGGCAACATCTCCACCTGGCCGACAAGACTCAGTACCGCTATCTCGGCCAGCGCGCTGGGGCTGGGGCGCGCAACAACGGCGTACGAGACGATGATGCCAATCGCTTTGAGCAGCTCAAGCTGGCACTCAAGACCGTCGGGCTCTCCAAGCGCCACGTTGCTCAGACCTGTCAACTCATTGCCGCTATCCTTCACCTGGGCAATCTCGAGTTCACCATCGACCGCAGTCGTGATATGGATGCCGCTGTTGTTCGCAACGCGGACACTCTCGGCATCGTTGCCGAGTTTCTTGGTATCCAACCCTCGACCTTAGAGAATACGCTTTCGTACAAGACGAAACTCGTCAAAAGGGAACTTTGTACCGTCTTTCTCGATCCCGACGGCGCCTCTGACAATCGTGATGATCTCGCTAAGACATTGTACTCCCTCCTGTTCGCGTGGCTCAATGAACATGTCAATCAGCGTCTCTGCCGCGAGGACTTCGATACTTTTATCGGTCTTTTTGATCTTCCCGGTCCACAAAACATGACAAGTCGCAAGAACTCGCTTGACCAATTTTGCATCAACTTTGCCAACGAGCGCCTTCAGAACTTCATACAGAAACAGGTCTTTGAATCTCACGTTGACGAATACCAGACGGAAGGCATATCACACTTAGTCCCCTCGGTGCCTTACTTTGACAATGCCGAGTGCGTTCGGCTTCTCCAAAACAAGCCTGGTGGCCTCATCCATATCATGGATGACCAAGCTCGCCGCTCGCACAAGAAGACGGATCACACGATGGTCGAGGCCTTCGGCAAACGCTGGGGCAATCACTCATCCTTCAAGATCGGTGCGATAGATCGTTCTGGATATCCTACATTTACTGTCAATCATTTCAACGGCCCCGTCACTTATTCGTCTGAGGGCTTCCTGGACCGCAACTTGGATGCCCTCAACCCAGATTTCGTGTCTCTTCTTCGCGGCGCCAGTTTTGGTTCTTCCGACGCTGCAGACGGTGTCGGGTCAGTCAATCCATTTATCAAGGGTTTGTTTTCTGGCAAAGCCATTGCAACCCAAGCACACCCTAAGAATGAAGACACCATCGTCTCTGCACAGCAAACGGTCAAGCCTATGCGTGCTCCGTCCACGCGCCGGAAAGGCACAGTCAAACGCATGCAAATGGTCCGCGAAGATGCCGCTGTCGAAGAACAGGAACGAGAGGAGGAAGACGTGCACAACACTCCCTCAAGCTCGACGCCATGTGTAGCTGGCGAGTTCAGAGCCGCTCTAGACACACTTTTCGAAACTCTATCGGACGCTCAGTGCTGGTTCGTATTCTGCGTCAATCCCAACGATTCACAGCTCCCAAATCAATTAGAGGGACGGAGTGTCAAGGGCCAAATTCGAAGTTTGGGGCTGACGGAAATCTCGAAGAGGAATGTTAACGTTTATGAGGTGGGGTTGACCCCAGATGAATTTTGCGCTCGATACAGGGAGCCGATGGCGAAGATGGGCGTTGTGGATGGCTCGGTGAGGGAGAAGGTCGAACAGACGAAAGGCTTCCTTGGATTGCCAGAGACCAACATGGCCCTTGGTCAATATAAGGTATGATTCGCTGGTCAAATTTCCAAGCAGTCGATATTCTTATTATCTACTCATCGCATAGGTCTTCCTTTCTCAAACCGCGTTCCATTCGCTAGAGGATCGTATTCGTGCCCTGGATGTTGAAGAACAGAAACGAAACCGCCTCCGCGATGCTGAGGCCGAAGCTGGCATCGACGTCCGCTCAATAGGTGACCCTTACGCTCCCTACGCATCCCCGGGGCTTCCTCCAGACGACTACGCGGATCCGTACAATCAAACAGCTTCTCAGGCACACGTACCTCTGGTATCCAATGCATCTCCGTTCCAGCGAGGGGATCTCTACGATGATGAATATGATGATCGCAAATCCTTCCGCTCGGACGACTTCGATAACAGGAGCCGACTAACATCCAACCGGGAAGACACCAATTCTAACTACGGCTCCGAGTCCTATGCACCTTCTGGAAACATGTTCCAAAACGCAGATAAGGAAGGACTGATGGCGAAGGAGGCTCTGGCGGGTGAAATTATGGAGAATGAGACGACAGAGGTCATCAAGGAAACCTCGGCTCGCCGCCGCTGGGTCCTGCTGTGTTGGCTTCTCACATGGTGGATACCCTCCCCCTTCCTCAAGTGGTTCGGCAGAATGAAGCGTGGCGACGTCCGTCAAGCATGGAGAGAGAAGCTCGCCTTGAACTTCATTATTTGGTTTATCTGCGCTTGTGCAGTTTTTGTTATTGCGATTCTTGGTCTCGTCATCTGTCCGACGGAGCATGTCTTCAGTACATCGGAGCTCGCATCCCATTCATACACCAACAATCCCAACAATGTCTATACTTCAATTCGCGGCGAAGTTTTTGATCTCACTCAAGTAGCGGAGACCCATCAGATAATTATTTCGGTTATCCCTACGAAGGTGGTCTTGGACTACGGTGGTACGGATGCTACTCCCATATTCCCCGTTCAGGTATGTTGTTTAACTTTCTGAGAGCACTTCGGTTCACTCTTTCGATAGGTCAGCGCGCTATGCAACGGTGTCTCCGGTTCGGTCAGTCCATGGGTTCAGGTTACTGCGGCTAACACAACGGATCCCAACGCCTGGTACCATGACTTCCGGGCGATCACCAATGACTCGCGCCCTGACTGGTACTTTGAGAGCATGACCATCATGCGTTGGAAAAACCGTGTTGGCTACATTGGTTACACCCCGCAAGAAATATCTAGCATGGCGAGCTCGGGGCATTCTCTTGGCATCCTCGACGGTCTTATATACGATTTGACGGATTATGTCAACTATGGCCCTGCGGTGCAGGCACCCAGTGGTGAACAGGCACCCAGTGGCGTCGACGCCCAATTCATGGACAGTACCCTCGTCAATCTGTTCAAGTACAGTTCTGGTCAGGATATCACGAAGGCAATTAACAACCTCAACATCGATTCTGGGACGCTCGCCGCCCAAAAGACTTGCCTCCGAAACCTTTTCCTTATCGGCATGGTTGACAACCGGAACTCGCCCCAATGTCTCTTTTCACAATACATTCTCCTGGCACTTTCGGTCTTGATGGTCAGCATCATCGCATTCAAGTTTATTGCATCGATCAACTTTGGTTCTCCCCGCGCGCCGGAAGATCACGACAAGTTCGTGATTTGCCAAGTGCCGTGTTACACAGAAGGTGAAACCTCGCTGCGTCGCACTATCGACTCTCTCTCGCAGCTCAAGTATGATGACAAGCGCAAACTCATCCTCGTTGTGTGCGATGGCAATATTGTTGGTTCGGGTAACGACCGGCCCACCCCCCGCATCGTGCTTGACATTCTGGGTGCGGATCCAAACTACGATCCCGAGCCGTTGAGTTTCGTCTCCTTGGGCGAGGGTGCTCGGCAACATAACATGGGCAAGGTCTATTCTGGGTTGTATGAGTGTGCTGGACATGTTGTACCGTATCTCGTCGTCGTCAAGGTCGGTAAACCAACAGAGAGATCGCGCCCTGGCAACCGAGGAAAACGGGATTCGCAAATGGTTATCATGCATTTTTTGAATAAGGCACGTACTTCTGCTTGACTACTCTGGTGACTTCAATGCAATCGTTTAACAGGTTCATTTCAACTCCCCCATGAATCCGCTTGAGCTGGAGATGTACCACCAAATTAAGAACGTGATTGGAGTCAACCCGACATTCTACGAATACTTATTCACTATCGACGCTGATACTACGGTCGACCCCTTCTCTCTGAACCGGCTGATCTCTGCGTATGCCATCGCGTCTGAATAACAGCCTTGTTTACTGATTGTTTTTCAGCATGGTCCACGATAAGAAGGTACTCGGAGTGTGCGGTGAAACGACGCTGTCGAACTCCAAACAATCTATTATCACGATGATGCAGGTGTACGAATACTTCATCTCGCACCACATGGCCAAAGCCTTCGAGTCACTCTTCGGTTCTGTCACTTGTTTGCCGGGCTGCTTCACCCTTTTCCGTCTTCGTACCGCCGACACGCACAAGCCATTACTGATCTCGAACCAAATGATATCCGACTACTCTCAAAATCGTGTCGACACGCTCCACATGAAGAACTTGTTGCATCTTGGCGAAGATCGTTACTTGACCACCCTTCTGTTGAAACACTTCCCAATGAACAAGACACAATTCGTCCGAGATGCCCACGCTTACACAGTTGCACCGGACGACTGGAAGATCCTTCTCTCACAACGGCGTCGCTGGATCAACTCGACAGTCCACAACTTGGGCGAACTGATGTTCCTAGATCAGCTGTGCGGATTCTGTTGTTTCTCGATGAGGTTCATCGTTATGATGGATTTGGTATCAACGTTGATTCAACCCGTCACCGTCGCATATGTGAGTAATCCACCGGCTTCAATGTATGTCCTATTCATTCATCGATGACAGATCGTTTATTTGATCGTTTCGGTTGCTGGCGAGGGCAAGACTATTCCTGTCATCTCCCTCATCATGATTGGAGCTGTCTATGGTCTTCAAGCACTCGTCTTCATTCTTCGGCGTAAATGGGACATGGTTGGCTGGATGGTATTTTACATTCTCGCCATTCCTATCTTCTCATTCATGCTTCCAATCTACTCCTTCTGGCGTATGGATGACTTCTCGTGGGGGGCGACGCGTGTCGTGCTCGGAGAGTCGGGCAAGAAGATCATCGTGCATGTACGCCATGCTCTTTTGGAGGTCTGCGCTGATACTGACTAATGATTGATAGGATGAAGGCAAGTTTGATCCCCGTGCAATTCCTCTCAAGACCTGGAATGATTACGAGAATGAGCTGTGGGACAAAGAGTCAAACCACTCGATCGGTTCTTGGGTACCGCCCGGTCATCAATACAAGGAAGGTTACGCCGAGTCACGGGCCACCTCACTTTACGGACATGAAACGTTCTACGAACCCCGCAGTCACTCTCCTGCACCATCCCAACAATTCGGCATGCTACCTCCTGTAGGATACCAATCTGGCCGCGCTACTCCCATGTCACAGCTCCGTCCCTTGAGTGATGCGGGCATGTTGTACTCCTCGCAATCGATGGGAATGGGCTCACGACCTCAGACGAGTTACTTTGACCTACCACCTGTGCAGACCCCAGTGGATTATGGTCCGGGTGCGCCGAGTGATGTGGATCTTGAGCAAAGCGTCGAAGAGATTTTGAAAACGGCCGATTTGAACACGGTGACAAAACGAGAGATTAGGAGGGTGCTTGAGGAGCATTTCAGGATGGACCTCACGCCCAGGAAAGCGACGATCAATGCTGCTATCGATAGGGTGTTGTTGAACCAGTCTTGAGGCCCTGAGGATGGACCTAGATGGATCTAGCATGGAAACTTTCTCTTTTATGGTATCCCTTACATCCGATGATGCTTATCGACACGTACGATTGTTTCTTTTTCTTTTGCGCCGATGAACGCTCGTTGCTGGTTCCAGTCGTTCGACAACTATCTCACACCTTACTACTTTGATCTTTTAATATTCTAGTATTCCCACGCACGCACGCACTCTTTCCCTTCCTCGCTCCCTCAGCATCACTCGGACTTGGTTTTACTTATCTTTTCTTGCATGGTTTCGGCCCCAATGACTGTGATAATATGGAAGCAATGCAATGTGTTTTACATTCTCGCTGGGACCACTCTTTGGAGTGCGGTGGTTGGATGTCCCTGCCAAGCCAGAACCGCGCCATGCCAACTGCCCCACCGCAAGCCATAGACTTGGTGCCTGGTGACGGTCTCGCATTCATTCCTTATCCCTTTCTGAGGACGGACTGCCAGAAATCCCGCCGTGAGAGCCAATCACGGCAGTCGCGTTTTACCCGCTGCCGTTCATGGACTATGGCGACACCATCCATCCCCCTCTAGCAGCGGCGCACCTGGCATGGCACTCCAATGCGATATCTATGCCCGAGTTCCCGAGGCGGCCATTTTGGGCTTTGGTGGGTTCTGATACAGCCTAGCACATACTACCAATTCCCGCAAACGGTACGCCATATTGGATTTTAGGTTTTAGCCTTTTTTTCCTGTGGTAGGTTTTCCTTTGGAAACCGAGACGGCAGGCTTATTTCCGCTGACTGACTTAGATATCTAGTCCGCGGCTGTACTAATACTGATATTATGGTGTTCTGGAACTCTTGCGCATGGCAGCCTTTTCCATCGAAATAACATCATCCTAATAGCCGTATCCTATCTTCGATTTTTCCCGCCACATCCAGTATTGTCCGCCACCTAGCCAGCCATAATTACGCCCCTCTTGCGATGAACTGACAGGCTGCTTCACTATCTCGCGGGGAATCAAATCAGTATAAACACTCCAGTAGTTCCCCATACTATACCCCAACTTTTTCTACCACCTTTTCATGTCTCAATCAGGCATCAAGCTTACGGACTACACGTCTGCGGAAGCGCTTCAGCAGATTAACTATGTGTCTGGTATGTTCTGGGACCCTACTGGATTATTGATCTCGGCTGATGAGTACACAGTTGCGATTGCTGCCGCAGTCGTGTATGATTATGGTACGCGTTTTATGGGTTGTTTGTTCATCTCGCTGATGGATTATAGTTCTCACACTTCCACAAGAGGTATTGTATCAGGTTTACTTTCGGTTTTCAAGGTCCGTTCGTTGACTCAGTGGACCGTACAGATAGAATACATATGGGTCTGTGAATGATGTATTCTACTGAATGGCACGTCTCTAATGGAGACCACAGAATAAACCCTGGACCTTCGTCTCTTGCCTTTTTGTAGTGGTGGGTGTCAGCATCTTGAATGCTTGCGCAGTTTTCTAATGCTGTTTCTAGGTCCGTTATCTCGGATGTTGCTGTGCTCTGTAAGTTCCCCACAGCGCCCGATACACGTCGGACGGCTAACCAGTTATTTAGGGCCTCGCCCTTCTGTACGCTAGAGAATCACGTATAATGTTGACACCGCTGACGAGTCACTATCAAGTCAGGGGCACTACCCTTTTATCTCCAAAGGTAGCGTGACTTCTTTTACACTACATTGCACGAGGAGTGAATCCAGATTCGACAGACGTGCGTATTCATGTTTTCATACCGGACCGTTACAATGTTCGAACAGATGTAAGCGGATCATTCAACGTCATATATACACCGTATAGAGTACCCTAGGCTGTGCGTTGTTCGCTCTGACCCAATTCGCATTTATTATATTTCTTGCGGCGGCCGATCGTGAGTGATCAAACGGTTACCAACTTCTGTCACTGATACGAGATAATGGTTTCAGTGGCGATGATCCTCCGTGTATGGGCGTTGTACAACAGATCAAGATTCGTCCTCGTCATCCTTCTCATGGTCTACATACCTGAAATTGTCCTTACGACTGTCGTTGCTGTAATTGTCAGTACTCCCGGGAACATCAAGGGTATGTGTTCACCTTGGCCGTTTTTACGACAAACTAATTGTTGGCAACCGTCGTTCCTCAATATCTTCCAGCAATAACCGTGCTGGATCGTTCTATTTGTGTTGCGGACCTGCCCTTGTATCGTGGTATGGAGGATGCACTAATCATCCTTGTTTCTGCCGGGGTAACATGTATGCTGGCGATCATCCGACTCGCGAGAGAGTTGCTTCAAACACATAGAACCACCAAACGATGGACACTTAACCGTTATATGACGCTGCTCTCCAGGGAATCCATCATCTACTTTTTCACGTATGTATCGCTTTTGGACCCTGTTCAGCAGTTTGGATGACCATCGTTGAAATATAGGATATTGATTTTTGGTGTCGTCGAAGTCCATAACCATTCCATCTCTGTCGGGAGCCAAACGTGGTTTAGTGTTTTATCGGCTATTAGCTGCGCGCCCGTGTTTGCGCTGAGCCCACGATTTATCTTGAGCTTGCGCGCACTTTGTGCGCGCGATCCACAGAACCGAAGTGGCTGCGGTATCGATACGGGGTTCGGTTTTTCAGAATCGTCGTTCAATGCCTGCGCTGGATTATCTGCAATAGCCTTTGCAGACGTCGAGCAAAATGAGGAAGTACATAGTGGCGAAGAGAAGCAGGTAGTGGTCGAAGACGGGAAATATTTTTGGAGTGATTCATGTTGAAGCATGTGGAGATCCGCCGAGGGCGGCATCTGCGCCGTATGGTATTCTTGCATGATCCATGACTACCGCACAGACAATCCTGGACTACTCAGATACCCTACATCCTGATACCACTGACAAGTTCATCAGAGATGATGCCTGTTGTCAATCTACACGATGTATTAGTAGCCCTACTGAACATTCATAAAACCTTCTGTAATTTCCATCGCAGATATAACTGTTCACTGTTACAACCATCAGAATGACCGCCTTGTTCGCAACCACGCTCATCAGCTTGACGAACAAGTGGTGATGTAAACACAACTCACCTATCCGATAATCACGTTGGCCACCAGGTTGTTGCCGTCAGCGACAGTGAAGTTCACTTCCACCTTTGGGCCCGCTGCGCTCGTCACGCTGTACTCGACCAATTGTTATGCCCTGACCGAGTCACCTCCGCCATTGGTAGTACTCTCCGTTGATCTTCAGAGTAGTGTGCGCTGAGGAGGGCCCGGTGACAATGTCAGTCTAGCGCTTGTAGTTGTGCAGGCCAACAGCGACAGTGATGAACTCCTTGTCCGAAGCAAGGCGAAGCACACCAGATGTGCCACTCGACCCAATGGTCAGCTCGACACGCTATTCGCCTCAGATCAAGTGCCGCTGTTACCAAAGTACTAGGCAGTATTCGACGATGTGGAAGAAACCACGGTCAGGGTTTCTCTGATAGATGCGAAGGGTAATACCATAAGGCATGATAATGTCCAGCAAGGTGAGTGTCAGTGGAGCGAGCGTGCAAAGCGAAGAAGAGACAAACTTGTAACGTCCTGTATGAAGTGATGGTGATCGAGGACAGCTGACGGGATTTGTCTACTATATTAGTTACAACTTTGCGGTCGCCGCTGATCAAGGTCGGATTTGGTGACATATTCTGACCCTCATCTCCGTCATACGTGAATATGAGCCTTGGGATTCCGACTGGGGACTCTTTGCTTAATTTGCCCCTTCCAGCTTCTGGTGATCATCTCCGTTCTTGCACATGATGGGAATCAGTTTTCCAGAATCGTGGGCAATGATAGACTAAATCGGGAGAAAGGGGCAGATGAGGAGATGAATCCTGCTGGTGAGGGTGAAGGTCAGGTATGATCAAGGATGTCCTTGTACTTGTGAGTACCATACGAGGAAATAGATCTGGTTCTGGAGCCTGGGAAACCAACCTTGATGAAGGCCGCACCGTGAAAACTGTTATGGACTTGGGTATATCATCTCGAGTGCTGGTCTCATAGTTGGTCGTTCAGACAAACGTGCGTCACTTGCGTGCCTGGGATATTGGAAATGTGAATTCTAGTGGAGCAATCCGATGGGAAACTGTTTACCTTCCATAGTGTCATGGGCGTGAAGTCTGGCCGCATCTCGGCCTCTGTTCATCGACCCATTGGCATATCAGTAGAAATCAGAGCATATAATCTCGGGTCCGAATTGATATAACATCCATAAAGGGAATTGGAAAGAAAACTCCGAGTCTCGCGAAGAAAGAGTGTGGTGTTAAATCGGGTTGGATGGAGAGTCTGGTTTGTGACGGATCAAGACCACTAGTGCAGTACATAGAAGATGGAAAAAATAAAGATTCATGAGTGGGTTTACGCCCCTCCGAGTTGGATTGTTGGTGGATTCCTCGAACTAGGTGGCGCCAGACTCGAAGTTAGACTCGTGACAGGTCACGCCAGTCGTCACAAACCTGCCTTGGTCGAACTCCAACATCGATAATTGCTCTGGTGTTTCTCGAATGTCTTGTGGAAGTCAAAGCTGGATGTTTTCCTCTGTGCGTACGTTATTCCCATAACTTTTTTTTCTCGTTGGGCCATTGACCCTTCTTTGTGGAAGGATCTGTCATACGATAATACTCCAGCGCTCAGCTTCGAAATCCAATCCCGTAGTGATCTACCTGATACTCATATTTCGACCTTCTTGTAAAGGCCCATTCTTCCAATCAAACTCTACGTTGTCACTTGGTGGAGGCGATGAGGGTAGGAGATTCGGGGTATGGTTTGCACCCAACTACGAGTCACTGAATAGAAATTTGATTTGATCTTTACTTCATTAGGGCGTAGACCTGTCATCTATTTCTCCTCCCCTCTAACTCCTTCGTCGGTTTAAGTGATTGCAGGTCAATTATAGCTTTTCACGGCCGAGGACTTCTGTTTCGTTTCAGGCAACTCGGTTACAACAAATCAATCCAATGAACGAAGCGAAGGAGCGACCAGACTTCGGCGCCCATCAACACCGTGGAATCTCACCATGTTCTGGTGTGAAGTAGCTTCAGTAAACCAGTTAGTGTCTGGGATCGCTCGGGTCCGTCAGCTACCACTGACCGTTTCACTAAGGAAATTCTTATTGAATTTGAATACATCTTATGGGTGAGTGGACGACACCCCATCAGTGCATCCATCCAGAGACGGCTTTCCGATTATTGGTATTGATGTTCACGGTTTATCTGCGCAGGCACACTGATGTGATGCGCCGGCACTCAATTCCATATACAAAAAGTGCACTTACACTTTCTTGGATGTCAGATGGTCAAGCTCTAGACCCAGAATACTATTCTCATAGAGTACCAGAAAGTACAAGGACACCCTTTTAGACAGCACGCTCGCTAAATGAACCAGTAAGATGTTCGATATCCATTTCATCAGGGAATATCCCACTATGCCCATCGAGGTTGGTAACTCCTGCCGCGTTTCAGTTGGCATGTTTTGAATCCCGCTGATGGTCCAACGGATAGATGAACAGAAACCCAGATGTGGCCAGAGTTCGCGCCCATGGAACTACGAAAGGAAGACATGTTGATGCGGGCACAAAGTAGTTGCCCATTAGATTGTTCCAGTCGAAATTTACTTTTCAGACGGTCCCAGGCGAACAGGTTATCATTGGACCTTGGTCCATGCAGATTAACCTTGTATCCATTCACCACCACTTAAGATGGTGTCCCACAGGAAACTACAGCGCGTGTTACAGCTTTCATGGTAGTTTTTTCATAATGCCCAGTTCCCCGGGCTCCAGAGCCCGAGCAACGTCCCCCTGTAGTACAGGCGAGTATGAGGACGTCCTGTGCTGATTATTGCCCAAGATTGATCAAGGAATGACCCTCAGCGGCAGTCTCAGAGAGCATCTTCACGCATGACGGAGATGAGGGGCAGAATGTGTCACCAAATCTGACCTTGAACAGCGGAGACCGCAAAGTTCAAACCACTGTAGGTCATATTATCCCAGGCACACAGGTGACACACGTTTGTCTGAACGACCAACTATGAGACCAGCACTCGAGACGGTGTTCTATAGAATACACAAGTGCATAACGGTTTTTATCGTACGGCCTTCATTGAGGTCGGTTTCCCAGGCTCCAGAGCCCGACCCATTTCCTCGCAAGTACTCGCAAGTAGTCGGCCGTCCTTGACCTGACCTTCACCCTCACCAGTAGCATTCATCTCCTCGTCTACACCCCTTTCCCATCTGGTTTATTATTGCCCCCGAGTCCCAATCAATCATGTGTAAGAACGGAAATGGTCACCAGAAGCTGAAAGGGGCAAATTAAGGAAGAAATCCGCAGCCGTAATCTTCGGGGTCGTATTCACGTACGACGGAGATGAGGGTCAGAATGTGTCATCAAAGCCCACCTTGATCAGCGGTGAAGTATCCTCCACCTCATTCGGACGAAGAGAACAGTATATAACCCCATCAACCGTCCTCGATCATTATCCGCTTCGGACAGGACCTTACAAGTCTGTCTTTTCTTCGCTCTGCACGCTCGCTCTACTGATCCTCACCTTGTTAGACATCACCATGTCTTACACTATTACCCTTCGTGTCTATCAGCGAAACCCTGATCGTGGTTTCTTCCACATCGTCGAGAAGACTGTCTGGTACTACGGTAACGGCGGCACCTGGTCTGAGGCGAACGGCGTGCTCAAGCTGACCATCGGGTCGAGTGGCACATCTGGAGTGCTTCGCTTTGCTTCGGACAAGGAGCTCATCACCGTCGCTGTCGGTGTGCACAACTACAAGCGCTGGACTGACATTGTTACCGGACTTGCGCCAGCGGAGACGGCTCTGAAGATCAATGGAGAGTACTACAACAATGGAGGACGCGACTCGGTCAGGGAGAAACAGTTGGCCGAGTACAGCGTGACGAGCGCGGCGGGCACAAAGGTGGAAGTAAACTTTACTGTCGCTGAAGGCAATAACCTGGAGGCCAACGTGCTTATCGGATAGGTGAGTTGTGTTTGTATCGCTACTTGTTCATTGAGCTGATGAACGCTTTTGTGATCGAGGCGGTCATTCTGCAAGATAGTTTCTGGATCTGTATGAGTGTCCTACTTTGAGTAACAGTGAATAGTTTATGCTTGTTCAGCGGAGCAACGTGGTTGGTGCCTGACTTCACCAGTGCAACCTTAAGTGCTTGCGCATCAATCATCATCGTTCCAAATAAATTTTATTTTCTATTTCCGGTCGACATTTCGACGTTCAAAAAGCTTAGCGATCTCTGATGAGATAGCAGCCTTGTCTGTCAGCTATGTCGATGCGTCTCATGTTCAACTCAGGGTGACTTTTCATACCCTTCTCGTCAAATCACCGACCTATTGTACATCTGAGGTAGACTCGGAGCGGCCTGAGGCTGTCGGGTGAGTGTAGTTAGTATGTGCGACCGTGCTTGAGCAGGTAGTGATGAACGGAGGATGAAAATCATCCAAGCCTTCAACATATGTCGAGCTGCCTAACAACGTGATGCTTTGACAATGGTTTTGCACGATTCATGAGCACCGATTGGTTCGCCTGCAACAAATAGGTGGAGTTGCCAAGAAATACTACATATGGATATCGAGGTCCAGGACCTGTCCAATGACACCATATCAACCCTTGTCTGGCGACCAGACTATGTCGACCTAACTTCGGCTGGCAGATGAATCCACGAAGGATTGTTTGAGAATCTGGCAGCATCGATAAGGTGAGCCATCGACTCATCGGCAAAACATTCCTGACAGTGTCGCTATCAATGCATCCGATGGCGCTTTTTATAGACGAAGCCTGTGACCATGGCAGCCAAAGTTGTTGTTCCGAATCTCGGTGTTCTTGAAACGCTGGCTGCGCACTGCGCGGTCATGAGTCTCGCTCATCCCATATATGTAGGCAGGGAGGGTATCTGAACTTTTCATTCACGTCTCCATTGTCCCGTGAGTCAAACCCATCCTCTAGCATTTGCCCATCATTCTTTTCTAGGTCAATCCTTTTGAAATGCCCTCCTCTCCTACTACCGCAGCACCACACACAAGTCCCAATGCCGAGTCCAGTTCCCTTGTGTATCGCATAGACCTTTTCCTCCTAGTTGTCATCTTCGTTTTTGCCATGTTCAATGCTCCGAGAGCAATTGCGCGCTTTGTCCGTCGCAACGAACGGTTCCAGGGATTCATCCTTCAATCGATTACGCTCAGACGCAATCCACGTATCAATCTGAACACCAATTCCATTTATCTACATTCCGACCCGCAGAAGTTCCCAGTCGATCTCGACGGTGAAACTACTGAACATGTGCATTTGCCATATTACTCTTCTCAATGGACACACAATGAGAAGGCACTCCCTCCCCGTCCTTTGACTGCTGTGGGGCCCGCTTTATCGCGAGAGAATTTGCATATGCCAATGCTCTCTTCGTTGGCCCCTCATCTAGCAAGCTTGCTGCATTTTCCCGTGTATGAAGACTATTCTCTCGGACAGGTCCTGTTGATGGCAGCTTACGGAATCGTTATCTTATACGCCGGGTTTCATAAGTCGAGTCCTTTTCTGGACCTTGAACGTAGCGGCTGGGTCAGCATTTCTCAGCTACCTTTCATATACATCCTCGCCACAAAGAATAATGTGATTGGCATGCTGGTTGGTCTTGGCTATGAAAAGGTCCGTTCTGTTTGAGTGATAATAGGTGGCAGATCTTCTGACTTGATAAATCAGCTAAATTACCTTCATCGTTTTGCTGGAGGCTTGGCAGTCTTTGCCGCCAATGTTCATGCCATAGGATACAGTACGTCTTTGATCCTGGGGCATAACTCTATCTTCGGGTGTCTGACCGCATTTGCCTCAGTTTATAAATGGAGCATTGCTGGTGATCTTTCAACGAACATCTCGAAGCCATTCATCGTGTGGGGCTTTGTCGCCCTCGTATGCTTTGACATGCTGGGTTTTTTTTCCTTGCAGTTTGTGCGAACGAGGTCCTACAACCTCTTCTTTGTCACGCATGTTGTGGGATTGATTATAGTTTTGTTTGCCGTGAGTTCACCTCTTGCACTTGTCGTCAGAGCACTCTTGACAGAGCTGTTATTGCAGGCTTGCTACCATCGGGTTGCCTGTGTCCCCTACGTAATCCTGGCTTGCGTTTTCTACGGTCTGGATCACCTCGTTCGCCTAATCAAGACGCGCATTACGACCGCTACACTTCGCCCAATCCCGGAACTAGGGCTCACTCGAGTGGAAATTCCCTCCATTAATGCCGGGTGGCGCGCTGGACAGCACGTCCGTCTGCGTGTCCTCTCCACCGCTATGGGTTTTTGGGGTATGACTGAGGTGCATCCTTTCACAATTGCCAGCGTCAGAAACACAGAGGAGGGCCTCGTTCTACTGTGCAAGAAGGCTGGGAGATGGACGACCAAGATGTACGAGATTGCCAGTACATCGACGTACGGTAATCAGGGGCGGGAGCTTGGTAGCAGCGTCAAGGTGATGGTTGAAGGACCTTATGGTATTCACCTGCTATCGCTGCGTGCTACACATCTGATCTGAGCTGTCTACAGGTGGTGTTGGCAACACTGTTATTTCAAGTTACTCCGGCGCCATGTTTGCGGTTGGTGGGAGCGGTATAACATTTGCGCTGTCTGCAGTTCAGGATCTCATCCTGTCTGGGTATTCGAGCGATGTCACCGATATCGACATCGTCTGGAGCGTCGCCGACTCTGGTTTGCTAGCTCTCGTTCTCCCTTGGCAAAATGCTCATCGAGTCTTGCCTAGCTTCACTTACCCCCATGGTCCCTCTTTTCACTGCACTAATCTCGCAGTGTACCACCGCTCGCTTGCGCGTCTCGGTGTTCTACACTCGCGCGTCCAGCAAGTCACTGGATGGAATGTACCTGCCTTCGGGTATCACCCTCACGCCTGGACGGCCCAACGTTGCAAAACACCTCGACGCCCTCGTCAGTTCTACCATCTGCGGTGGTGGCTGCAGTGGCGTGTTTGTCGGTGTCTGTGGCCCTGTCACCTTCGCCAACGGCGTCAGCGACACCGTGAGGCGCTTCGATCCGCAACTCAAGCGATCTGTGGGTGGGGTAGAAGTGCACCATGAGTAAGTCTTGTTGTCCTAATTATCTTGCGATATCTCGGTGATTGATCTGTCTCGGCGCGCGTTATCAGAGTATTTGGATGGTGATCGCGGCAGGCAACGTGATCTGGTGTATATATCCGAGCCGTTCAACTCAGAGCATTCCATGTGCACGCTGGCATGCCATGTCAATTCAGGATTCCAACGTGTGTATATGTACCAACGACTCGCATCTGCGTTGGCGAGACAATTGTGGCTTTGCTGGTTGCTCGGTAGACTGTGCGCAATCTGTAACCTCCTGAGCTAGTATGTTTAGTAAGGCAGTATGAAAGCTAGCGGGGGAACTAAAGGGTGATTCACCGCGCGCAGTGGCTGACCTCGTGAAACGCAGCATGTGTTACGTGTTACGTTGTTGGAGCTTAGTTACAGGCTTGCCCCAAGACGGCAGTCCGTGCTTGACGCTGGTTGACACGGCTCTGTAACGTGACGTGCTCGTACTTGGCGCCATCGTTTCAGATCATTCATGTCGAACTGCGATGGTTCTTGATCGTCCAAGAATGGCAGGAAATGAGTGTCTATACGCCATAGCAGGACTCCGCGGGCTGCCAGTTCAAGACAGTGAGCTTTTGGGGTTCATAAGTGATCAATGTTGTCTGTTACCTTGCCAAAGCAAGGCTATGATCTCAGAAACTCCAGTAATGGATTACACAGATTTCAGAACTCGATTTATAAGATGGATGTAGCTGGAGTTGCAAGTATATGGTTCTTAAAGAGCAAACTGCCAGAAGGGCCAAGGGGGGAAGTAATCCTGCATCTATAGAAACATTGACTGCTCCAGGAGTCAGTCAAATGGCACAGGCCGTATTCCTGGTCCTTCAATCACGCGAGGGCGTGCTCCTTCTTCCTGTGCAGCAGCAAACGCGCTCGGTACATGTATGCCACAGCAATCTCCCCAACCCTGATGTACATGGCCACGATGTGCTCCAGTGCCCTCGGAAGAGGCGGGAGGAGCTCTTCCAGTGTAAGGAAGGATGGAACCGAAGAGAAAGTGCTGGGCGACAGGAAGCTTACCGAGCACCTCGGCTTTGTACATTTTGATCATGCCTGCATTGACTTTGTCCCACGTTTTCACCTAGAGAATGTGGCGAACGGTGATTTGCAAGGTTGGGGAAATGAAGAAAGAGGTATCACGCACAGCTGATATATCATCGAGCATCGGAGAATGCCATCGAAGAGATGCCGACTTGATCTGAAGAAGAGATCGACTCGGCCCGGGGATAAGGTGGAGGTGATCCACTACTCACAGAATTTATGAATTTTATGCACGCAAAGTACATGTAATCCTTGGCGAGTTCGTCAACAATGTCGGGAATATGAATCGCCTTGGGTGAGGGATGTCCCGGAACACGTTTAGTAGTGGGCTCAACAGAGGTCCGCAGCTGCGCAGACCCAAACAAGAACGGCAGAAAATGATAATCGTCGAGTCCCCATACCCCATGCGACCCGGCCGGCTCAAGCCAGTATGTCGACTGGAGCACTCGCATGACTTGAATGTACCTGGAGGTCGTTCAGCTGATAGTATTAGACAACGATGTAGACACACCTCCAGAATACGCGGATGACGAGTGATTTATGATCACGGTCTTCGACCACGCCGAGGTGTCTTAGACAATAGCTAGACAAGCTCAGATAAGTACGAGCACGTTGTAGAGCGTAGAGCAGCGTAGCGCACAGCCAACATAGGAAATTGAGTTCCATCCCGCTCCCATAGTCGATACGTTCGCGGTGACCCCATGCATTAACGAAATAGACTTGTAATTCAGAGATCGCAGCTTCCGAGAGGCCGAGTTCAGCGTGGAGGGCGGGAGCTCGCTGGCTCCGTTATCATACAGGGGCTCGAGGAAGAGAGTTCAAGAACTCACCTTTTGCACCTCATCATAAAATGTTCTGAAAGCAGGATTCCCGAAGCGTGATGCCTTGTTGTCGACTGGTGGCGTCTCTGTAACGATATGTTCTACCTGGTCCAATACTTTGAGGATAGGGTCGATCCTCTTTTCTTGCGCAGCATGACTAACTTCAATCGTCCAACTCTAATGGAAGCGAAGTAAACGTACAGTGGCCTCGACATCGTCGGTGAGCTTCACGTTGATAACTGAGTCATTCAGTTGCTCAATGAATGTGACAATGTTGGCATATGTCTGTGAGCCTTGAAAGTCCTCAAGCTGAACACTGGACAAGATGTGTTTGGTCGGGATTTTGAATGACATCGCGGTTGCTGATCAAGAGCCTGAAGGTGTCTCCAATATTGTCCAATCAATCCCCTTGCGTACTTAGTACGGTGTGGTGCCCTTTGGAATCTCCTCTCTAACTGGATATACTCCTAGCTGTAGGCTACATCCCAAGCGACCCATCATGCGTCATACATCATGGTCTCAAGGCTTCAAAGCAGTAGACGACAATGACCACGTTTGTCACCAATGCGGCCACACCGAATACTGAATGCGGCAACCCAAAATCCAAGTTCAA